>QVIE01002105.1:0-12516 GCA_013387415.1 Panellus pusillus | reverse complement strand
TGCTCATCTACGAACAAACCCCTAGTCAAAAGGCAGGACGTCTTCGCCAAGTTGGAGGGCCCGATAGTCTGGTGGACAGAATCGTTGGACCCGACGAGGCACCAGAGATGTATAGGGCGTTCGAGAAAGAACCAGGTGGGCAAAGTGGTGTTTGACATGCAGAAGTAGGGCATTCGTAGGTTGGAAAGGAGAAACTGTAACTTTGTATCATCGGGCAATGTTGAACATGGGATTTCAACCGTGGGAAAACAGCCTAAACAATCACATGCGGGGCGGCCGGAAGCTTACAGTAAGCCTTCTCTGTTTCGAGTCAACCACCATGGCGTCTACCAACTCTGCGCTGAAAATTTGGCAAGCAAGCGGTCTGCCTAGTTCATTTCTTTCTCGTTTGCATCTTTTAGGGGACCCGAACTCTGCTATCAATTCTTCCTTCAGACTGGGGCACGTCGCACAGTAATTCGAATGCTGCTGATTTGCACTGGAGCTGTGCATATTTATACTTTGTCGCAAATCGCTGCACAGACAAGTATTGGTCTAGCTGGTCTCTCTGCTGCTTATTTCCACTACCTGCGCACTGGGGCGGACCAGGAAGTATCGGTGGACGCGCGGCATGCAGTGCTTGACTTTCGTTAGCGCTGTTTTTCTTACTAATGGGCTGGCTCACGACTTATATTCGTCGTGTTGTTCCTGACAGATAGCGAAAGCGTGGTACACCATCGAGGGCGTCTCCCTGGTAGTATATGGGACGCCATCGCCGGGCTGTACCAGACGAAGGACGACAGCTTCGTCCGCATACATACCAACTTTCCGCAGTAGGCAGAAGCAGCGACTTCATGTATTTGCTTCATGAGCGCTAAACGCCTCCCCGGCAGCCACAGGCGGGCATCCTCTCGCTCCTCAACGTCCCCGACACGCCCGAGACCTCCCGGGCCGCAGTTGGCGCCGCCCTGCGCGCGTGGAACGCGGAGGCATTCGAGACGGCTGCGGCGGAGCGCGGGATGTGCGCGACCGCGCTGCGCTCTGTCGATCAATGGAATGCACACCCGCAGGCGAAGGCGCTGGAGGGCGTCCCGCCCGTGCAGATCATCAAGATTGGGGAGGCGCCCAAAAGGGAGACGAGTGAGGCGACGGGCGACTTTACGCATCCCCTAGCTGGGATTCGTGTGCTCGATCTGAGCCGCGTGTTAGCGGGGCCAGTTGCTGGACGCACGCTTGCTGGTTTGTTTCTTGTTACATTTCCATTCCGAACTCTGTTTGACTACACTTCATTCTGAATTTCTGATTGATAGCGCATGGAGCGGACGTCTTGCTAGTGACCTCTCCCCGCCTTCCTGCTCTCCCAAATCTGGACGTCGACACATCCCGCGGTAAACGCACGACGCAGTTGGATCTGACTCTCCCCACAGACCGCGAGAAATTAGCGGAGCTCGCGTCGTCCGCGGACGTGTTCTTGCAGGCGTATCGACCGGGTGGGTTGGCCGCGAAGGGCTTCGGCGCACAGGAGTTGGCCGAGCTCCATCCCGGGATCGTAACCGCCAATTTGACTGCCTGGGGGTGGGATGGGCCATGGAAAGATCGCCGCGGGGTGGGTGTTCAATGAGCTCGGCGCATCAAGGCTCACGTTGGATAAATAGTTCGACTCTCTCGTGCAGACTGCAACGGGGTTCAACGTCGCGGAAGGAGAGGCTTACAGAGAAAGTGCAGGGAACGTTCCGAGCGGTGGTGGGCCCTTTGCGCCTCGGCCACTTCCCATGCAGGCGCTGGACCACGCCGCGGGGTATTTCCTCGCGTTCGGGATCAACGCAGCGCTCTGCAAAACGATCACGGTGCGCCGTAGATATTCGACGAGGCGATATACGTGGTTCACTCTTTTTTTCTGCAATACTTAGGAAGGCGGCTCCTGGGAAGTCCGCGTCTCCCTCGCTGCGGTCGGCCAGTGGGTCAAGTCTCTCGGCCGGCTCGCACCGGAAGAGGCGTTTGGCCCCAAGGCGAGGGCGTTCCCTTCGCAATCAGCGCAGCCCGTGCCAGAGATCGCTGCGCTGAGTGGGACGTGGAGGTCGGCCGAGGGACGGACGATGACAGCGCTGAGACATGCGGCTGTTTTTTCAGTCACTCCGGTGTTGGACGGAGAGAGCAGGAGAGCGCCGATGAGGCTGGATGCGGATTCTGCTCAGTGGGCTCCCAAGTAAATTTGTTCATACGGGCATCTAGATTCTGGAATGAGCACGGGATGGAACTTCAGGCGCAGAGAATTGCAAAGCGATTGCACGTTGCTTGCTCGCACAATTCCACGTCGATAAATTTGCAGAAATCTGCGAGAAATGTCAGAATAAGTATGGCCGACATCTTTGCCGGCCACCTTGGTCACCTCTCGGCCGCCCAGGAGGCCGCGCTCGCAGCTTTCAAGTCCACCCTCGCGGACGCCGGGTTATATGATGCCGCCGCCACGGACGACCCGACCCTGCTGTGCGTGCGTCAGGCGTCTGTCTGCAACGTCGCTCAAGTGACTGTAGCCGCTTCCTCCGCGCACGGAGCTGGGACCCTCAAGCCGCATTGAAGCAGTTCTCCGACGCCCAGGCCTGGCGGCGTGAGCATGATGTGGATAACCTTTACGCGACATTCGATGTCGATGAGTTTGAGAACAGCAGACGATATTATCCGCGCTGGACGGGACGGCGGGATAAGGTGCGCGCCCACATCGCTTGCAACCTCGAGAGTAACCTCAAGAGCCAGAACGGGATGCCCGTATACGTATACCACCTCGCGTCGCTGGATTCAAAGATCCAGAAAGAGCTCAACGCGGTCCCTGCGACCCGACGCTACCAACGAATGTGTGTGTATCATGCTCTCTCCGCCGCCAGCGTCTCAAACCAGGAACTCCAAGTATCGTGCTCTACGAGGTAATGACCCGCTTCATCTTCCACTTATGCAGCGCCCTCCCGCACCCGACCCAGACGCCCATCTCCTGCGTCGTCACCATAATCGACCTCCAGGGCGTCGCCATCGGATCAATGTGGACCCTCCGCAACCACCTCGCCGAGTCCGCCAAGCTCGCGACGGCAAACTACCCCGAGACCCTCAGCACCATCGCCGTCGTCAACGCCCCCGCGTTCTTCCCCACCATCTGGGGCTGGATAAAGGGCTGGTTCGACGTGGGCACTCGCAATAAGATCCACATCCTCGGCAAGAATCCGGCTGAGACGCTCCTCACACTTATAGACGCGGAGAACCTCCCCCGCCAATACGGCGGTACCTCGACTGGGATTTCTTCTCCGAGCCCAGTTTAGATGATGACGCTAGGAATGCACTCGGCGGGGAACAAGTCCCAAAGGGCCCCGCCCTGTTTGTCGACGGCACCGTGTCAAGACCATAAGAGTAGTGCTATTGTATCTCGTTTACTTGTTACTTGCTATCGATACTGAACATCTAGAGTTGTACAAAAATGCGGACAAAAAGAGGATAAGTTAGCAGCAAAGAGCAAAGCGAAAGCGATTATTTAAAGTGTCCGTCCTCTCCTCCTTCCTTCAAGCAAAGTCATCCTCAGGCTCAGCCGAGACGCCGTCCTCGTTCCACACCTCGATGAACCGCGCCTTCTGCGCATCAGCGTCCGCCGAGGTCAGTATCGGCGCCGTCGCATACGGCAAGCGCGCCCACGAGATGCCCTGTTCGTTCCGTCGCGTCGCGGGCTTGTCCCCGATCGCGCTCTTCTTGCCCGCAACGAATTTTGAGCATTTCCTACGGAATGTTAGTCAATCTATCCACCCGGCAGGGAGGGAGGGAGGGAAATAGCGCACTCTTCAGACAGGGAGTACAGACTCTTGAGGTGTGCCTTTAGCAGCATCACCATCCCGATGATCACGGACGCGCGCATGAGGGGGCACGTGTCCAGCGCATTCGCTGCAGATGCCATCGGTGGTGCCCCGCCGTCGACGTCCATGCTCTCCTGAGGAATTTGCGGCCCGCGCAGATGAGACAGTAGATGCGACGGTGAGATGATCTCCAGCAGCCGCGTCCCGTCGGTCGATAACACGACAGTCAGGTCCTTGATCACAGTAATCACCTCCTCCTGCGTCTTGTACTCGAACGACGCAAAGTTCTCCGCCATGTAGCGCGCAAAGTCGACCTCGTCCTGATCCTCGCGTAAGACTGCTAGCTCGCACAGATCAAATCACATGAGCAAACTCACTTGAGTGGCGCGGTCCTGGTCAGTTAGGTGGAAGACCTTGATCAGAGACTTCAAGAATTCCTGTCGCGTCGTCCGCTTCTCTCGAGCGAGCGAGTACCACCGGTGAAGCAAGGCGATAGGCGTAGGTAGCATCCGGAAACCTATCATGAGGTTATTCGAGGCTCACAGGGAAGTAAAAATTGACGCACCTTCAACCGCAGCCCCTTCCTTGATCCTGCGCTGAAAATCAAAGGATGCCCTCGCACTTGCCACGTATCGCGTGTTCAGAAGCGAAGCGTGCTTGTTGTGCAATATCGAGTGCAGTGAGCTAGCCCGATTAGATAGGCTGGCAATAGGGCTCGTTTCGAGGGCAACGATGGTCGGGAAAGACTGTAGCGGATGAGCCAAGCCCTGCTTGATAGTGAAGGTCAAGATATCAATGGCCGTGGACTGGATTTGCGGATTTTGTGATAGGGCTGCAACGAGAATGTGGTCCAAGTAGCGTTGGACGATAGCCGAACTAACACTGTTAACCCAGTTGAGTGACTCAGTTGGCAGACTGGTCACAAAGTATATACCCGGAATCCGCAAAACCATCGGTGTTGCCCACGAGCTCTTCCATGTTCACGTCTGAGGATTTGGATTTCCCTTTGGCGGCGTTGGAGTCTTAACAAAGTAAATAAACGGCAACCGTAGACAAGAAAGCGAGTACCCTTTTGTTTCGCGGAATGCTTAGCCGCCTCTGAAACCAGGAAGTCTTGAAAGATCTTGAGCAGCCGACCACGTCGTTCTTCATCTGGAGAGGAAAACACCTCGTCCATGATATCAGACGAGCTCGCCGTTGTCATCAACGACGGTTGCGCTTTGAACAGGAATCCCAGACACCGAAGGATATGTGCATGGAGCCCGGCATCCTCGGTTTTCTGGTAGATCTGCAGAAGGGTACCGTAGATGTATTCAATGATTGGGACCTATGAAACATCAACCCGGGCTTTGTAGGTGAGCAGGACAAACCAACGTACCGCACCACTGATGGAATCCAGGTCGGCCACAGCAGCTACGAGTGTCAAGTTAATCTCAAGGCCAACAAAGTACACAATTACACACCGGGAGTCTCCCGTCGTACTCGCTCGAAATCGCAATGTTCACCTAGCAAGGAGACGATGACGATCAGGATGAAAAGGCCCCGTAGGTCATTTGGAGGCAAAGGACCAGCGCCGAGACGTTTGATGTTTTGCTGTAGACGAGCTGGTTACAGGTTAGCTCTCGAGCTTATTGTCAAGTGGATAGACTGACTATTGCACGACTTGAGCAAACCCACCAGGCGAGTAAAATCATGCGTGAGACATCGGACGACAGTACACATGCAAGCAACCGTTTCCTGTAGGGCCTGTTGTGCATACGCGATGAGAATTCACCATGGAAAGCCATTGATGGTGCTTACTTGTAGGCCGCCGATGGTAGACGGCTTTATGACCATAGGCTGAAGAGTGAGTTGAAGCTCCTGGGCGAACTTCATCGCAGTCCGAGGCATGTGAGGGATCGACGCTCTGAAAATCTTGAGAAGATAATCGTTTGTCAGTTGTTCTTCTGGCTAATGGATTCTTGAGTAAACGAAGCAGGGACAACGCCGAAAAATCTTTACCGTGGTCGCGTTTTTCAGATAGGGCAAAAGAGTGGACGCGTTTGATCCAGATAACACGGCTGGATACGAGGCCGTAAAGAGATAAATAGTTCTAACGCAGTTGATGACCGTCTGTACACCGATCAACCAGGGCACGATCGGATGCTTTCTGG
This sequence comes from Panellus pusillus, assembly GCA_013387415.1. NCBI lineage: Eukaryota > Fungi > Basidiomycota > Agaricomycetes > Agaricales > Mycenaceae > Panellus > Panellus pusillus. The sequence continues at coordinate 6,554 of QVIE01002105.1, read as the reverse complement.
AACTCACAAAGCCAGGGAGATCTGATGCATCGACGAGACCGTCAATCAAAACCTCGCAGATCTCTGTATAGCGAGCGTGCAGATTGTCCGCTTCGTTTCCCTGCTTTCCTGCAATGATTTGATGTAAAATATCCTCCAGCGGCGATTGGCGATCGTTGAAGTGCCCAGAAGTGCGCATAATCACAGCGACTTTGGAAAGCAGTAGACCCTTGTCTTGCGTCGCAGCCGTTTTCTCACGTGTTTTCAAGGCAGATGGCGGAGTATTCGGGAACCAGAGCTCTTCAATCATCTTGATGGCGAGGTCCTTGACAGTCTCGTCCTCGTCCACCATCCGCATCACAAGGCGCGTAGCAATGTCGACTTTCCGCTCGTTGTCCTCAGTGACGGCATAGAAGGATTTGAGAAGTTTGATGACACGCTTCCTGACGCTCAAGCCCGTGTCCTATTCAAAGTGAGACTTGCACGGCATTATTTTTCAGTATCATGCTTACTGCCATACGATCGGCAATCTTATTGTAATAATCACCAGCAACCTTGGGCGAGTCGATCATGTATTTGCCGATGAGCTCGACAGCTGCATCGCGCACGGCAGGGGAACTATCGAGAAGATGACTTTCGATAGCGCGGCGGACATTGGGCTGTAGAAGATGTTGAGATCATTGTACGACTCGGGAGGCGTATACTGACTTGAGCAAGGATCGTGGGGTCACTGGTGACGATCTGACCCAGCGCACGCAGGGCCTTTGTGCGCATGAAGATGGGTGGAGCATCGAGGGCCACCAGGATGGTATTCAGATTGGCTGGAACGAATTCTTAACATCTGGACGGTGCCGACTCCTCCGCGATACGATCCACGCGTTCAGCTTCTTCCTGAGAGCTGAGGTGAAGATTAAGTCAGTTGTATGCAATAGGAGCACATGACAGCGCGTACCAATATCGAAAACATCCCTGTTTTTGGTCTTTCCAGACGTTTTGCAGTGCCTTCTTGACTTTTTGTGCAAATGATAGGAGTTTCTTGGATCACGTTTCTTGTGGTTCGTCTCTTCATCTTCCTTGTCATCCTCATCTTCATCTGGGTGGGAAATCCAAAGATCGAGGCGCTCCAAAGCACCAGCAAGTTCCAGGCCCAGTGTAGCAGCGGTCAGCTCTCTGGCACTCTACGAATTCGATTGATTTCGCGATCGCAACTGCGAGAACAGACACATACATGGTACGCCTGATCCTCTGATGATCGCTTTGTAAGATGCGCTGCAACGTCTAAATGGCTCTTCAGCAGCTTCTCAAGCACTGGGGGTCCAGATTGGTCACGATCTGACATGAATGTGAATTGACGCCAAAATTGCGGCACCGCGTAATAGGCACTCACGTCGTCCAACGGCTTGATCTTGCGCACTGTCTCATCACTACCGGATTGGAATTTCAGCGTACTGGAGCGAATACGGGCAGCGATGACACCGAGATGATCCAAAGCCATCGTCTTGGCAGCATTACTGTCCGTTTGGCTGGTTTTCACATCGTCCAGAGAAGACAGCTACGTACAGCAGTCAATCTGAGTCTTGGCTCCAAGAAAGGTGGACGCACCATAAATTTCGAAGCAATGCTCAGCAAAAGACTCGCAGCCGGGTACTCAGGCCAGAAGAGCACGGCCAACAAGTCGGATATCAGATTATCGAAGATCGCGCGATACTCAGCTTCATTAGAGTTCTTGGTGGCCTTGCCCTTTCCAGACCTTGGAAATGAGAAATCAACCGATTGCCTGCCGCGAGGACGACAGCAATTACCGCTGAGTAAGGAATATGATGATCTTCTTCGCAGCCTTGGTGGCAGAATCGAGTCCATTCTTGTAGAGCAGTATCTCCTGTGCAAAACATGTCAAGATATCCAATGGTGACAGGCAACAAGACGAACGGCCTTGTCTTGATCATCCAAAAGCGATTCCTCACTGGAGTTCTGGCTCGGAAGTTCGGCAAAGCTCTCCGGCCTCCGCAGGGCGAGTTTATTCTGTCTCTGCTTGGCAATGTCCTGCGCTTTGATGCGGACGTCATGTGCGGACGTCTGCACAAGTTGAAGGAGGAGGGCAGAAACCGTGCGGATTGAACGTCCGTCCCGAAGTCTATGGCATTCGTCAACATCTGTGGGCGTCGACGATCCAAAACTAGACACACCGGAACTGGCCTGCCTTCTGCTTGGTGTCAGAAAGCTTTATGAGGGAAGTGAGAATCTCCTCGATGATCCACTCCCTCTGGTCATCGTGATTCGCAAAAATCTGCGATATCGTCAGCTCCTTATTCGTTCTGTTGGATGAAAAAACGCACTGCGCGGATCAACGACAAGCATCCAGTCTCAAACCGCGCATCGCGCTCTTCCCAAACGTCCGTATGACTGCGGTATCCTTCTCTTTCTTCCCGCTGCTTTCCTCCCCTGCGTCAATGACAAAGAACGGGCCAATCGCAATGTAAACGCCTGGATGATGATCGCATCGGACATCGCGACAGCTTCGGCGTTGACAAGCGTGCTCAAAAGCGGGAGAACAGCCGACAACGCCTGAAAAGTTTCGCTGAGAACGTGGCGATGGGTACCCGTGCGCACCACGTGCTGTAGCATCGCGCTACCAGGCACCGCGCCGGCTGATGCCTCGACAAACGGATAGATCAGCTTCGTGAGCTGGTTCTTCACTGTACTCATGCAAGCTGTGATGAGCTCCTCCGAATACAACTTTGAAAAAAATGGCATCAAAAGTGACTACTGAGGCTGGAAGCACCCGCGACACACCTGTTTGGTAAGCCTGCCCGCCCCTAACAACGCAACGCAGCATTCCGCAGCGACAATGCTGTCGCGCGCCGTCTCCAACGCATGCGCAAGCTTCGCGTGGTCCAAATCCGTCAGCGGCACAGGCTCGTCAGTATTAGTACCCTCGACTTCCTTCTGTTCCGGCTCCGCCTCGTCGCCACTGTGCGATTTGGAGCGCCGTTTTCCCTTCGCTTTTTTCGTCGCTTGTTTCCGCGGCGAGGAAGGGGCGCTGCCTGATGGCATAGCGGGTGGTCCTGCAAACGGATCAAGATCCTCGCCCGCCTTGATGCTGCGCTCTACCGTCTTGAGGAACCGGGAGAGTGTCGCGGTGTCCACATCGCCGAGGACTTGTCCCTGGTGGATCGAGGCGTGTTTCCCACAGCCGCGTGGCGCACTCGCTTACCGGGGTGGACGATTTGCGAAATATACTTGGTGAATTTGCGCATAAGCGTTGGCTGTAGATGCGGGCGCGAGCAGTCAACGGTCGTTTGAGCAGAGAAATACTCGGCGGGAAGTGAGCCGAGGTCAGCATCGGGCGGAAGCGAGTCCTCTGCCTCAAACGTCTCGTCTAGCAACGTCATGAACTTCTCAAGGGGAGGCGGTCGTCACGGTCGCCTGTTCGGCGGCCAGAGGACATTCGACCGACGCCAGAACGGTGTCGCGGGCTGCCATCGTCTGAACCATAACCACCGAGCTCGTCCGGCGACTCGATCCGCATCTTCGAAGGCGTAACGGCCCAGGATTTCCTGGGGACGTCGACATATGCCATTTTCAGTCCCGGGACGGAGTGGAAAAGGAGGAGCTCGGCGTCGACAACATACTGGTGCGTGATTTAGAGCTGGTGCTGGGAGTGATCGGACTGGGGTAGGGTTCGGCGAGTGCAAGCGCTTGACGCTAGGTGAGTCGAGTTGGCTTGCCGACTTGCGCTTGCGTGGGGTGAGTGTGGGTGGAGCAATTGCGAGTGGATCTGGGCTCTCCTCAACCTGAGGCGCTGCGGACTGCGGTGGGGTTTTTGGGCGGGCCATTTCCCAGGTTTATCATAAGACTGTTGAGGAGTTTTCGGAGCGGAGGCATGAGAGCGTTCCTGGACCCTGGGACGCACGATTTCTTTTGATTTTTGGCTATAAATTGGTCGAAAAAAGCAGGGGAGCTCCGTGGCTCGTAACGCGGCTGTGGTGGACTGGGCGGAGGTCCTAGAGCATATGCGAGCGACGACGAAGAGGGAGGCGGAGGTGTCGGGTAAGAGGTAGCAGGGTTCGACCTCTGCAAAACTGCTTGTGCGAAGTTATTGGTGCGAAAAGTGGAGAGCTGGGCATTGGTAGGCATGTAGGTATTCGGATACTGATAGGAGCTGTCCGCAAAAGTTAAACACGAGTGCCGGTGCATGAAGTGCTGTATTATAGACATACGAATCGGCTTGCTGCTGAGAAATCATCGCGGTAGCCTCGTTCCTGGCACTCTCCAATAACCGGAGTCATTGGCTTGCGATGCGAGATAGTCTACTTCTGGCGCGTACTCGGAGTACGGTGGCGGGTTGCCGGTAGGGTATGTCGCGTAATATTGAGGCTGCAAAGAGGACGGAGGAGCCCCACTGATGGTAAGGGTGCCCAAATGCCTTGCAACTGCAGGAAAATGAGATACACGCGTGTACATTGCGCCGGAGAATGACCCACCGTGAGTGGAGGGATTTGCAGACGGCATGGGGTATATTGCAAGAAGGCCGTGGGCATCCTGGACGGGGTCGGCGGTCTGCTGCTCTCCCGTGTAGGACGAGCTCTGCGCCGCGTACCAGTGCCCCGACATGCGCACCGCGTCGGGAGAAAACCAAATAGGGAAAAACTCTAGCCTGTCCACATCACATGCCACCTCCAAGCCACCATATCCGATCCTGCAGTACTCTCAACTCGAAGGGCACAAAGGTCCATGGTCACACGTATTACACGTCCGGGCAGTGCGAGAACGAGTGCACGAACTTCAAGTTTGGCCTTTGAGGCATTGAACACTTATTACTTAGTGGCTGTTTTTCCCTTGGTTTCCACTTCATCAAGGAACAGGTGAGGCTCATAATGATATGCGTTCCTCAAAAAATCACAGATCAGGACTTTATGGCGGCCTTTGTCTGGCAGAGGTACGCAGCCGATCTCAGTTCGTGAGATGGAAGGTGAACCTCACTGCCCCGATATATTCCCACTCTGAATATTGAGACTGATGCCCTGGACGCCGCCGAAGCCTGTGTGGATCCCAGAGGTCGATTCAGGGATTCACGGACTTGCCTGTCCGTACTGATAAGACCGAGGAAGTTGAACACTGTGATCCCCTTGATCGATTCTATAGCTGTTATTTTCTTGCACAGGCTACAATATTTCCGGTGCCCATCTGTGCTGTGCGGGCTGCGGAGTGCGTAATCTAACGACAAGTTCAATGCCAGACCCAATTAAATTTTGTGGGTGCCCACCGCCTCGCTGCAAGTCTGAGGCGATCTTCTCCCTCGGACCAGGGCTATAATGCAGTACAAGTCACTTTTTTTACTTGGCACGGACCGCCACTTGTAATCAAGATAGGCTGCGATCGAAGCCATCTATGGACTTTCGCGCTCTGTATAAAGTGAACCACCTCAATAGCTATCATAACCGGCAGGACGCCTTGCTCGACGAAGGCGTGGATTGTGTTTGTGTGCGTATCTCTCTACCTTCTTCATGCCACTTCTCGATATGCCACGAGAATCAAATTGTACCGCTGGCACGCTGTGTCTGTGGACCGCAGCATAACTGATTTCCGAGACCTCCGCCTCGAGCCTAATCCCATGGCCCGAGATCGCCTTCGTGACGCAATGCGCCCTTCCTAAGATGGCCTCGACTTCTATGTAGGGCCATCTTGAATTTTGGTTTAACGTTCTCATTGCTCCGACCTACCCGTTCATTCTGTTCTCTTTGATGTTCCCGCCACCTCAATCTACTGGCAGGACTTTATAAACGGTCTTTGAACCATGGTAATGTATCGCAAATGAACCCTTTCACTCAAGGCTGGTCGAATCACCCTTTCCCCAACGCAAGCCATAGCGTACCTCGGGGATCGACTCCTTCGGTTTACGGTCTACTTCCTCATCCGCACGCGCCTCCGCCTCCACTTGCTCCAAACCCCATGCCGACGACGCCCAATCTCATCACGTTCATCTTCTCAAGCCCCAACGGCAGCGTTCTCAACTCTAACGTCACCGACCTTCAGTCCCAGCGATACTTCCGCATCACCACCGATTCCACGACCAGGGGCTTTCCATCGTGCAAAACACCCGTCAAGAGAGTGTCGCGATGATCGAATGGCGAAAGCACCCTGCCGTGGGAAATCATCGGCCAGTTTACAAAGACCAACAGTGCGAAGTGGCTTGCTCTTTCGCCTGATAAATCGTAGGCAGCTCTTTCTTTTGACTCTGAAGTCATGGGCCAGTGAATTTGATTTCGTAGATGCCGGCTGATGACTATTCAAGGACATCATTTCATATGGATGCCAGATGGACGTTATATTGCAGTACGCTTTTTTGGCTGGAAAAATCTTGCTGTTTCATTGACAAGATTCAGCTATATGCTGCGAGCCAAGCTGACCCTCGGTTTTACGGCCGCATATCTCAGAGCCTGAGGGCACGTCTTTCGACATAACCGCTGAGGCGCTCAGCTGGGACTTTTGGAAGTTTTCGTTGTTTCTGCTTTGTTGCTGATGTGTGGACGGAATATCGACTGATAGACTCCTGTCCGGAGATTTGTTCTTGA
>QVIE01000186.1:0-10561 GCA_013387415.1 Panellus pusillus | reverse complement strand
TTTTCTTTTGCACCCTCCAAGTCTAAGATACAGCCTGCACGCGGTCCGGAATACTTATGAAATTCAGAAACCAGGGAGAGCGCGATTCGAAGGAGGCGCATGGAGAGGGAATTTTAACGTTTGAACGGCCGCAAGGAAGCGCTGACAACGGTTCTCCAAGAGTCCGTGATTTCTTTATCCAACATGGACGCACGAAATGCAAGCCCGACAGCTTCACACCGAAGCGCTAATCAACGGCCGCGGCCGCGGCCCCTCCTCGCCGACCCCCCAAACCGATCACTCTCCAGGTCCATAATCCCATCCGACTCGAACGTCGACAGCCGGCGCACCGGCCTTCGCACAGGCCGCGGGCTGCTCAGTACCCCGGTAGGGACCGGCGTCGCGTCGCTGGCCTCAGAATCCGAGTCCGAGTCTGACTCGGGCTCTGGCTCTGGCTCTGGCTCCGTCGCCACCGCACGGTCGGTCACCGGCCCCACCGGCGCGCCAGTCGCGTTTTCAACCGGCGGCACTGAGGCCTGATTTGTAGTCGTCGTCCGTCTCCTCATCCCCCTCGGGTGCGCCTTGTCCAGATCCTGGTCCGGAATCTACATACGTACATACCCGCAATCAGGCCCACATCCCCCAAACAAAAGATAGAATAAAAAGAACGCACCGGCAGCCGCACCAAATACGCCAGCAGAGTTGAACACGCGGCAAAAACGTACACCGCCCTCAACCCATCAGCGTACGAATCGCGCGCGGCCTGCTGTTCCGCCGGCTTCAGCGTCCGGATGACGTCAGTCGAAGTTCGAATCTTTTGAATCAGCTATGCATATAGTGGAAGTCATGTCAGTCTCGCTTCAAGTTAAGAAAAAACGAACATCCGAACCTCAGCGGCATCAGGCGTGTGTATCCGATCCCGCAGCGCCGAGTCCAATCTTGTCTGGAAGATTGCGGACGAGATGGCGACACCCCCCACTTGCCCTACGAAAGATATTAGTTGCAATCAGAGAACGAGACACTGCTTGCGAACCTATGCCTCGGAAAAGCTATTCAGATTGTCAATGTTATGTAGTCTCCGAGTTACGAAAAACAGGATGAACGAACCTGCCCAAATCCAGTGCCCACAGCCATGTGCGATTCGGGTAGATTGGCGAGAAGCGCAACTGCATGGCGTGTCAAAAAGCTCGTTCCGCCAGACGGTCAAAATGAGCATTTCTTACTGAGCATAGTCTGCAACACCACAGCGTTCCCGAAACCCAGCGGAATCTACGTCGCAAAAAATATCAGTACCGACCGACGCCAACGAAGTCAGAGTCTTCAGGTCCGAACATACAATGCTAAGCCACGACTGGACAGGGCCGGAGTCCGGAGTCATGCGCGAGATGAGCACCGCGCCGACAAATGGGAATATCCCAAAGATAAGGTTGAGCTTCTTGTATCGGCCGGTGCGATGCATCACCCAGCCCGCAAAAACAGAGCCCGTGGACATGGAGACGCTATTCGGCATGAGATGCATCCCTGTTTCGGCACGTTTCACTTTGTCTGAACATGACGAATAAGAGAAAAGAGACAAACCAGCAGTAGCCGCGCTCTCCAACATCACCACCTGGAACCACATCGGGAAAAAGTACGTGACGCTAAAGTTGCACCCCGCGACGAGGAAATTGGACGCGCTGACGAGGACGGGGACTTTCTGGCGCAGGAGGAAGGGCGCCAGCACGGGTTCGGGCGCAATGTACATCTCCACGACCAGGAAGCCAAGGAGGAACGTGGCGCCGAGGGTGAGCGGGACGTACACACGCGCATCGGACCACTGGAATACTCAAGGTTGGAATTCGGTGTGAAAACGAGAAGTGAGAACGTACGGGAAGAGCTTCGTTGAAGCGCATGCTGAGGAAGATAAGGAGGGAGAGGACGGATATGAGGAGCGTTAGGCTTCCGAAATAGTCGATTCGCTTGAGCACGTCTTTTGGGCTCTTGGATTTTCCCTGTCATCAATGTCAACGACTCGCTTTCGGAAAATTGTGGGTCTGATGAGACGAACAGGTGTGACGTAGCGAATGTTGTATGAGGTGAGGACAAACGCGAGAATGAACAAGGGTATCTGGACGAGAAAGGCCGCGCGCCAGCCTAGCCTAAAGCAGGCTGAACTAACGGATAAAGAAAAGGAGCGTGAGATGAACGGACCAGTCTGTGATGAATCCGCCAAAAGGACCGCCCAGACCCATGCCAAGCTTTGGTTGCATCAATATTGATTGTGGATGGGACAAAAAGAGCACCGACTCCGTTGATGCAGCTGGCAAAGCCTTGTACAAGACCACGATCCTACGAGAAAATCATCAGCGACCAACGGCAACGAAAATTCATTCCCACGAACGCGGAGGGTATACATGTCGCTAACTATTATCCTGATACCACGTGAGTGTTCATGTCTGGAGTCGTAGAACGAATATCTCACGTAGAAGTCGTATTAAGCCCACCACCGCCAATACCGGCGATCTGTAGAGAAGTCGTCGTGCTGTGTGGGCAGACTGAATAAGCTTAGACTCACGAAGCGAGCGAGAATCAGTGTGTTCATGTCGCGAGAAAGGCCGCAAATCACAGTCCCCAGCCCTGCAAAAAACATGGCGGTATTATTGGCTCCTCGGCGGCCCATGGCATTGCATAGACGACCGTACAAGGGCGTGAAAGTACATGTCGCCAAGAGATATCTGGGAGAAGTTTAGGGAACCAAACAATAGACATGGACACATTTAAACATACGCAGTTCCTAGCCAACTGGCCTGATGGAACCTCTGGAACTCTGAAGAGATTGAGGGCATCACTGCCACGTCGAGCGTATTAGTGGGACGTTCAAGGCGACGGCGAGCGCCACACACTTGTAGGAACGAGGGACTCTGCGGCGATACGTGCACCGTCAATTCTGTCGATAAAATGGAGTTGCTCCCTTACGATTCAAGGACTGGTCTTCGATGAGTACCCACTCGGAAACATTGGCAAAGTGGTGAACGCACCGCAAGGAAAGTGCCGAGCCATACCCCAGCCAAAATCCCGTATCTGTTAGGTGCTGAGATTTCGAGAGGTCCTAGACGACGCTTGCCAGCGTTGGCGGCATCATTGAGCAAAGGATCGCGCTCGGTCGGAGTCGCCATGACGGAAGAGAACTTAGAATAGATGACGCCACGTGAATGACCTACTGCCCTCAAGAACTTGAAGCGGCCGTCGACGCGATCACATGTTCTGGTACCGTCAGCTTTCCATAGTCATTCGACAACAATTGCACCGGGCGACCTCTGCGATTTCCTCGGAACCGCTGCTCAGCGATCAGCAAGGCACAAATCTTTTTTTCAACTCGTCTTGAACCAAGCCGAGTCGCCGGAGTCGCCGCGACCGATCAATGGATCAATGATAAATGCATTGCCCGTGCATCAGTAAAACTACAGATCGGTCTTTGAGAACTTTGAGGACTTTGCGAAGTCCTCAAAGTCCTCAAAGACATCGCACAGGTCAAAGTTGCGAGGTCTTTACATCGTAGGGTACACCCCCTCTCGAAAGACATCTTTGGTCTTTCACGACTTTACAAAGACCTTTGCTACATACATAGTCCTCGTCAAAGACCATCAGAGAGCCTCACAAGAGTATGAAAGACCGTTGGAAAGATGAAAGAGAATTTATTAATGATTGATGATTACATGTGGTATCTACGGAAAACATACATAGTCCACAGATGCCGACAAATGCACAGCAGACCACAGGATCGCGGCACTCACGAGGCACACAGACAGCGTCTCGGAACTCGGGGTGAAGCAGAAGAGGTGGGTTGCTTACTGCGGCGGCGGTTCAGAAGGGTCGGCGGGCCCACGGCACAGAAAATCTTGCACGAGAACTTGAGGTTTGACAGCCGGGCAGAGACTTGGAAACCTGTGGACTTGCAGCATAGGATGGACTTGAAACTGAGTATACTTGAAATGTTGGCAAGGACTTGAGGCCGAGCGCAGCGATCGTCGCAAGGACAAGCAATGCAGAGCTTGATGTGAAGGCGGCGGGCGAAGAGAGACGGGGCAGTAGTACTTCACAGCGGCATAACTAGAACAGCGAGCTCGCTCTACGGTGTTCTTCATCTTGAGATAGGTTTTGCGGTGGCTGTGGAGGCCGTCGTCGTAGGGGGAATGCAAGTACGCAGCTCGGCATGCCGCTGCATCGCAATTATGCTTGAGTTTTGTGGCGGTGCGAGCCCAAGTAGCAGTTGGTGCAAAGACAGCTTGCTGCAGTGAGGCTTGGAGGCAAGACTGACGGATTGGCGGCGGGTGACAACAACGACGGGGAGGCAAGATGGTGGGAGGAGGGTGAGGGTGAAATTTTCAAAATCACGCCATATGTCGCCATATGAGTCATCTCCAGATTGATCGATGATCCGAGCGGAGATCGAATGACTTGGCGAAAATTCAATTTTCTATCTTGCACTGCAGTACTGGCGTCGTCTCCTCAAGTTCCACATTGCTTCCACCGCTGTACTTGCCTGTTGTACACAAATTGAGACAAGTCACGCCGCAGCCTACATGGTGTATAAAGTTGGACGGTGCCAAGTTCAGGCACTTTCAGACCCGTTCCAGATTCTTTGCTTCTGATGACTCGTTTCGGAACTCGTGGAACAACACTAGACCCAAGAAAACCTATGGCAGCAGTGAGGTCTTTGGAGACAGTCTGTTTATAATGTATTATTCAATTTTTTTGACAAAATCTCCGAAAGACCTGTTTGGAGGTAAAGTTCTGAAAGACATGGTTGCGAGACCAGAGACCAAGGTTCACAGACCAAAGATGTATTTCAAAGCTCGAAGTTTTCAAAGTTCTTTTTGTAGTTTTACTGATGTGGGCCGTGGGCCGTCACCCAAGTCCTACCAGCGCTTCGCATTTACTGTTCCTCTGTTCGCAGTAGTCCTTAATCTTCTGCACCTTTTATGGAGCGAGAACAGAAAGGCGACTGATGGGGCTTCTTCAGCGCCAATCTTGCTCAAGAATGACTCAGAATCCAGATGATAGTATTGTAAGAAATGGAGGTCATAATTTATAAAGAGACATCTTGATATATATATGTAGACGAATACGCAAAAACGAACCACGGAAATGAATGTATGAGCCAGCAGATCGTACACGATGTGCAGACTCAGCTCAAAATGAATGTCCTGCTCCTCCGTTATGATCTTCACTTGGAGTCAAACGATCGTAATTACCTGCTGTCTAACACTATCGGAACACTGGCGTTAGAACACGACTCTTGTTACTATTAGTAGACGACAATCACGGAAGAAACAACTAGAAGTGTTCCTGTGGTCGCTTATTGATTAAACTCATACACGACTACAATCGTACGACAGACCTTCGCAAAAGTAAACTTGACTGCTGGCCCGCTGTGATGCAGGGTCGCCGCCTTAATAGCCTTGGCCATCGGCCCCGGACCGCAAAAGTACGTCTGGCGAATGGGTCATTCACACCGGCACCCGGAAGAAAAATGACATTGACACGCACACCGACTGTGGTCTGCAACTGCGCCGTGCTTCCGGGGATGTAGTCGCCACTCTCGATAGCTCGGCGTATCTGCCCATAGATCGTCATCCAGTCCGGGCGCCCGAAAAGGGTGCGTGTCCGCAAGAGAGTAAGTGGATCGTAATTCCCGCCCGCGTCGTTGACGACAATGTTCCACATCATATCTTCGCTGATCTTTTGCGTGAGGTGAATATTGATGCGGAGGAAGTTTGCTAGCGAACAAGTACTCGTATTCAGTTGCATGTATTTGAAAAGAAAGAGGGAACTGACGATCAGCCTGTGCAGCTTCGAGTTCTGCGAGAATGCTTTGGAACCAGCCGAAGGACGGCGCGTCACGGCAGATCCAGAAAAATTCGACGCGCTGCAGAGACCCGAGGTTGTTTTGGCGCTGGCGGTACCAGATGTCCTGCGTAACCGATCAACAAAATCAGCTATGAGATCCCAAGTTGTGAACGTTAACCTCACCCTCAAGATCGAGGCAAAGGGTGTGACACCTGCGGCATCGTGTGAGTGCAACTTGAAACGAGAAACAAAAAGCAACACACCAATGCCTGCACCGACAAGCACAGCGACCTGAACTCCAAAAACATCCTCCGCCGGTGCGCCGTAAGGCCCATCGATCCGCACCGCGGGGAGGTTTGCGTTCGCCCCAACGTCGAACTCGAAGAATTCGCCTCTCGTTCTATCGCGCGGCTTTTCCTCCCCTGTCTGAATCCCCTTCATCGCCTCAGCTGTCATGCGCGCGACGACCTCGGGCCCCGCGCCGAGCCTCTTGCCGAGCGCGTGTGTGAAGTCGCCGACCTGGCGGATATGCACCGAGACGTACGGGTCTTTCGGAGCAGAAGTTATGGTGAAGGGATGCCACTGGAAGCGCGAGATTTCAGGAACTTGTATGAAAAGCCATTGGCCTGGGGTGTACTTGAAGCTCGGCTTCAATATACGGAGTTCCATCGCGCCTGAGGGAAACGTCAGTGGGCGCACTAGAGCTCGATTAGTTTATCGAGCTCACCACTAGGATGGACGAGCACGCGATCCAGCTTTGTCGCCCGGCGCGCACGTATCTCCCGCCACATTCTCTCCCCAAAATACAAGACGCCTGGCCAGATAGTCACCCGCCAGCTCATATATCCAAGACAGTGATCCGGATTATAGAACGGAAACACATCCGTGTACGCAGGGTTTGCCGTGTCGCGCACAAAGCACCCGGTTGCGTGCGTATAAAGCCCAATCATGAAGAAGAAGGCGAGGTGATGCGTATACCAGAAAGCTTCGAAACACTGCTTGCGGATGCGCTGGCTCGCGGTCGTGTAGATTAGCAGCATGATGAGGAGCATGAAGTGGCCAGTGATACCACCCGCCTGGGTGTAGTGGATCTGCAGTGCGGATTCGGGGCGGATTTCTGATCGATTAGTCGGTCAGCTGTCGGAAGTATTGGTAGGAGAAAATATGTACTCACGCGTGCGCTCGACGTTTATGAAATTGACGTAGTGTGCAGAGGTGTGAACCATGGCCCAGAATGCCATGGAGTATGCCACTTGGCGGTGGAACCAAATATTCTCGTCCGCCGGAAACAGCCACGTCAGCTTTGGCCGAACGACGCGGATAATGTTCCGGAGCATAGGAACGAGAATGAGTCCACCGTCGAACGCGAGCACCAGCCCCGCGCCACGAGAGATCCAGACGGAGAACGTGAGTGAGTTAAGACTCGCAAGCCGTGTGTCTATTTCCTGTGTGAGTCAGAGGAGAATGGGGTTTCAGCTTCGAGAATGGGGAAATGGAACTGAACGCACCTGCAGGAACCAGCCATAGGCAAAAAGAAACAGCTGGAGCCCGTAGAATACGACGTTGAAGACCAGCCTGCGGGGGGTGAGGAGTTCTCGCTTGATCCAGCTTTCGCCCATAGACATGCAACCAGTGCACAAGAAAAGAGAAGACAAAGAGGATGCAGGACAGAAACGCAGAATATCGACAAGGTCTAGGCTCGAATCATAAATATCGTCTCCAAGATAGAGATCTCAGGAATTTTTGGTCTGCCAGGCTCGAACCAAAAATATCGTCTCCAGGATGGAGACCTCGAGAATTTTTGGTTTGCCAGACGGCACGACTCGAAGAACAAAGATAGGAACCGCTGTAGTTAGGTCAGTCCGATCGGCAGGGTTTATAGAAGCCCAGCAGTCCAATCATAGCCTGAGAACTCGGGCACAATGAACGGAAAATTGAGAGTGGGCAGCGGGGAACTGTAACTTGAAGCGACCGAGAATAGTTACAGTTCCTTCAGTTGCAACGGGGGGCTCAGAACAACTTGAAGGAGCTCGATGGTGGCTACGTCGTCGAACACTTCCATGGCCTGAGAACTCGAGCAATGACCAGAGAATCGAGAGTGGGGGAGCTGTATGCGGTCTGAAACAGTCACAGTTCCTCCAGTTGCAGCGGGAAGTTCAGTCCAAGGAGCTCGATGGCGACTACGTCGTCGTCCAAGGCTTCTTAAAAGTTAATACGCGGTCACCTGATGCCGTGTTACATAAACTATTAACAGCTATTAACCGTATTTGCCAGGACATTCGACGGGATAATTCTATCCAGAAACCCCGGTTGCAGGCAGAAACCCCCTTAAAAATAGTTGATCTGTGTAGAAACCCGGATTGTCGAGGGCGCCGGTCGCCGGAGCCGATCATGTTTGGTTCCAGCGTCAATCGTCACGCCAGTGACACCTTTGTTTCTCTACATCCACCCTTGGTCTTTCTCCTCCCCCCTGGCTCCCACAATGTCCGGGATCTCGTCGACCCTCCCCCTCGACGGCACCACATGGACTCTCCGTCGACCCTCCCCCTCGACGGCACCACATGTACTCTCCGTCGAAGAGATCCCGCCCTCGACTAAAGGGATAGCCGAGGGGACGCCGACGCCGATGACGCGCTGGCAGACGCGCTGCTCGCACTGCTGCGCACCGAGGTGCCGGGCCCGCACACGCGCGCGACGCTGTGCAGCACGATCTGCGTGCCGCCTGGCAACTGCGACGGCGCGGGGGCGCGTACGCGACACGCGCGGCGACGGTGCTGCTCGTGCGGCGCGACGGCGTGGTGCTGTTCGTCGAGCGCGACGGCGCGGTACTGTTCGTCGAGCGTGACGGCGCGGCACTGTTCGTCGAGCGCGACGGCGCGGCACCGTTTGTCGAGCGCGACGTGTCGCGCGCTGGCGCTGTCGACTCCCGGGGTGCTGGAGCGCGCGTCACCGGCTGGGGATGGTGAGCGGCGGTTTCGGTTCACGGTTGGGGTTGCGGGGTGAGCCCGAGCCTAACTGGGTGACCGTTGGACGCTGTACAAGCAAGCACGCAAGCAAGTAGTAGTTCGCACACCACACTGTACACATTTTTATTTTTCTTATGTGACTCGAATGATTTTTTTGGCGGCCGTGCATGTCGCGGCATCGGCGGCAGTCTCCAGGCGCCTTTGTTTGGCATCACCCTCTCGGCCGGTGATCTAGCCGGAGAAACCCATCTCGAAATATCTTTTTTGGAGGGGATTTCCAGATAAGAGGGGGTTTCTGCCTGCAACCGGGGTTTCTGAATAGAATTATCCCATTCGACGTCATCAGTAGCCTCCGGCAACCAATTGTAACCGGGCTGAATTCTGCTTCGTCATCCTTAAAACTGCTGAGCTCACAGTGCACGCTCATTCTCCCACCACGACCATGCCCGACCAGAAAGCCCTCCTCCTGAAAGAAAAACAAGGCCAGTTTGTCGTCGACCACTGGCCGATCCCGCGACCTGGCCCTGGAGAGATCCTCATCAAGGTCAAGGCCATTGCGCTGAATCCGGTGGATTGGAAAATGCGGAAGGGTGGGTATTTCATCCAGGACTATCCGACGATTGTCGGGTGGGACCTGTCCGGCGACGTAGAAGAGCTCGGTGAGGGTGTTGTGGGATTCCAGAGGGGGACAGAGTGTGCGTGATTCTGCGCTCGAGTCGTACTCTTGGTTTTTAGCTAAGGTCAACTCGAAGAATGGCGCTCGCATTTCCTCCGAAAGGATTCCAAACTTTCCAGCAGTATGCCACAATGCCCGCCGATCTCGTTGGGAAGGTACGTTCAGTTTGCGCGCTGCACCAGGAGTCTCTTTGATTACGTCCCTCTGCCGACACAGATCCCGGCCAGCCTTGATTATGCCGAGGCTGCGTCGATTCCCCTCGGATACGCAACCGCTGCGATTGGTCTTCTCGCCGCGCAACCCGCCGGAGCAGGCCTCAACCCCACCTTGGACCCCAACGTGAACTACTCCGGGCAGCCAGTCTTTGTCTTTGGAGGTAGCTCTTCCGTCGGTCAATTTGGTTCGTTCTTCAGATCAATTATGTGCATAATGCTCACCTCTTTCCCAGCAATCCAGATCCTTCGCATTCTGAAATTCTCCCCCATCATCACCTATGCCTCTGGCAAGCACACAGAGTTCCTCAAGTCCCTGGGAGCGACGCATGTCATCGACCGCGGTGCGGTGTCCCACTGCGGACGTCCCTGCCGCCGTTCAGAAGCTCGCCGGTAGCGCACCTTTCAAGGTTGTGTACGACGCAATCAGCGAGCCGGACACGCAAGAGGCGTGCTTTTCGCTTATCACCGAAGGCGGAGTCGTAGTTGCAATACAGCGGGGCATCGATGATAGGGACGTCGACGGCAAGAAGCTCATCCACATCTTGGGTTCGCCGCACGTCCATCGGGAGTTTGGTGTGCTCATGTGGAAGACGTGACTAAAGAGGTCGAGGAGGGTGCTATTGTCGTAAGCGCTCCCAACTCTCAGCAATCTATTCGATTTCCCTAATGAGACTGCCGCAGCCAAATCGCGTCGAGAAATTGCCGAACGGTCTTGCGGGTATAGCGGAGGGGCTGAACAGGATGGAGAACAACGCGATCAGCGGGGTCAAATTGGTAGCTTTCCCGCAAGAAACCTCTTGAAGGATATGTATGTAGTTGTAGTCACTATTGCGTTCCTCTCGAACTTGTATAAGTTGAATGACAATGAATAAACTTTTGAACTTTGAGCGGCCGTA
>QVIE01002723.1:0-19881 GCA_013387415.1 Panellus pusillus | reverse complement strand
TGTAATTGTTCCGAGTCTTAAAAATTTATTTTTAAGCTCGGTCTTTATCATCTGCTTCCCGCCAGAGTGGGGTCGCATTTTATCGATGACGTCTTTCCTGTGTGGCAGCAACCTTTCCTTTTAAGGCAATTATTATTTTTACCGTGGCAGCATCCTTGCCTTTCGAGGCAAATAATTTTCAAGTCAGTCATTTATTCTGACTGTTTTTGTCCACATGATATGCCTGTTACTCATTTACTTTTTACACATGATATATGTCCATCGAGTCATGTCATTGGGTGACATCCTGCAGTGGGAAAGTCAGTGCAGTGGTGGCTGTGAAGGACCAGGTCCTGCACAGCATTGATCATGTGAACTTTCTTGTTATGTGTTTTGTTTTGAACCATAATCAACATATCTTGATCAAGATCAAACTCCGACTAAAAATATGTAGCTGTGGCTGTGATGAACCGGGTCCTGCACAGCATCTGTCATGTGAAACTTCTTGATTTTTGTTGCTAATTTTGTTCAGAACTGTGATCAACATATTACAATCAAAATCAAACTCCGAATAAAAATCCGAAGATGTGGCTGTGAAGGGCTGGGTCCTGCACAGCATTGATGATGTGAATGGTATGGTATGGCACAGCCAAAATAGTAATAGATCATTCTTACAATGTCACCACATTGTTTGGGAATCAGGTAGACATAAAAATTCATACTGCAAAGGGCATGTCTAACTGAGAAATTGTGAGTAAGCAGAAATGTTTATAGTAATGCTATACATGCATCTAGGCTCTCGAGTCTCAGAAGTTGATTTGAAAAAGAAAAAACAACACTAACAATTTTTCGCTTCCTTGAATCTGAAGTTGGAAAACATAAATAGTCGCACAGCAAGGGGCATGTCTAGCTAAGAAATTGTGAGTAAGCAGAAATGTTCATAGGGATGCTATGAATGCATCCAGGCTCTCAGAAGTTGGTTTGAAAAGGAAAAAACAACACTACAAATTTTCCGGCTTTCTTGGCTCCGAAGTCGCCAAACAGAAATGGTCGCACAGCAAGGGCATGTCTAGCTAGGAAATTCTGAGTAGGCAGAAATGTTCATAGGGAATGCTATGAATGCATCTAGGCTCTCAGAAGTTGGTTTGAAAAGGAAAAAACAACACTACAAATTTTCGGCTTCCTTGGCTCTGAATCGCCAAACAGAAATAGTCGCACAGCAAGGGGCATGTCTAGCTAGAAATTCTGAGTAGGCAGAAATGCTCATAGGGATGCTATGAATGCATTAGGCTCAGAAGTTGGTTTGAAAAGCAAAAAACAACACTACAAATTTTCGGCTTCCTTGGCTCCAAGTCGCCAAACTGAAATAGTTGCAAAGGAAGGGGCATGTCTAGCTAAGATATTG
The DNA here is from genome assembly GCA_013387415.1 of Panellus pusillus. NCBI lineage: Eukaryota > Fungi > Basidiomycota > Agaricomycetes > Agaricales > Mycenaceae > Panellus > Panellus pusillus. Next base: position 18,497 of record QVIE01002723.1, on the reverse strand, counting down.
TGAGTAAGTAGAAATGTTCTAGTGATGCTATGAGTGCATCTAGCCTCTCAGAAGTTGATTTGAAAGGAAACTCAGTGTCCAGAATTTTGTATTTCCTTGAATTTGAACTCGCAATACATAATGATTTAATCCGCATGAAGAGGCATGTTATTCCCCGTTTCCAGAATCCACACGGACTCCGACTACTTAAGAAATCCAGAACATACTACACTAGTACACAGTAACACAAGAATAGAATAATTAGTTCACATCCAGAGTTGAGCTCGAGACCCTTTTCCCTGATTCAATCCAGAGTTCAACTGTCTGAGATCGTTAAAGGAAAACGATAGACTGAGTCAACAACTAGATACATGAAATTCCAACAGACTCGGATTGCCATGCGAAGCAATGGCCCTAAGGACCAAGTACATAGAGTCACGAGGCGATACTTAGCCCTGCCGATATTTCATGGGTTAGCCGATGCCTCTGCCTCGTCTGGCAGTGCTTGTGTGGGTTATCCTTCGGCATCCCATCGGCCTTGCGACCTGGAGTTGGCGGCCTTGACGCCGACCTCTCCTCCCCCGAAAATAAATACTATTGCTGTCTAATTTTCATTCTAATGATAACAAACTTGTGGAACGACCTCAGCCGAGGAACAAATACTTATTGCCGTCTCGCTCTCCATTCTAATTATAACGAACTTGCGGAACGACTTGAGAACAAGATGCATCCTCCCTGACGGGCCTGACCCATTTGAACACAAAAAATAAAAGGTCTCTATTTTTTTTACCCGCCCCTCGGCTGACCCACCTCCCAGCCCTAGGTCACGGCTTGACCGGCCGCACCCCCTTGGGCTCAGGCTTCACATTTCAGAAGCCCAAGCCGGCTCAGGCCGGGCCGGGCCCTGAACATCACTACCCTCGGTGTGTATATGTACGTGTTTGGAGATATTTCTAGTTCTGACCTCGCGCATGCCAAATGAATATCTGTACAAACGAACCGTCATACTTGGGACAATGGGACTCCGTTTTCCCACCAAACATATGTACGGATTTGGGCTCTCAGGGTCTTCTTGTGCAGACAAGAGACTGAGGGACATGTGCATCTGTCAATCCGTGTGTAACGCGAAGCTGGGGCCAGGGGCGGAAAGAATATGTATAATTAACTTTTGACAATGATAAAATGGCGAAGTTCTGTTTGAGCTCCCTATTGCATACCCCAGCATGCCCCACCTTCTATCATGGAACCGCTTGATCTTTGCGGCTTCCAGAGACACTTGGACTCCATGTCCGTTTTTCCGCCAACATACGTACGGATTTGGGCTCTCAGGGTCTTCTTGTGCACATGCATCCTCGCACCGTGCTTTATAAAAGGCTCTCTTCTGAGTCAGGCGCACATAATCAAGGTTCTCAGCATGTCAATCATTTTTGGCGCGCACCATCTCGCAGCGTACGTGCGTTGCTGCTGTACCCTGCATGCCACGTTGACGTATTGATGCATTCAAGGGTCGACACTTTACCTGCTTTATTGGGCCGCTTCTACCCAAGATATCTGGACCTGATGCTCGTTCTCGCCGAATGCGTTCTATGTGCGTGCCCTCGGACAGTATTCGGACTTGCATTCATTGGAACATCTAGATTGGCAGCTCCTGGGAACATGGGGCTGGACATACGGATGCTATATGAGGATCTCGCTCATCCTTCTTACCGCGCTGCTGCACATACAAGGTGTTTTTATTATCGTCATAGCAGTTATCCGACTGTCGATGTTTGTTACCTCGCCGCAACGTATTTCCAAACACTTCGACTTCTTCGATGGCGATGAAACAACACGACGAGAAAGGGTCTTGAGCAATATCCTTTAGGAAAATCCGTTCGGGTTGGTTGAGGTACGTGACAATCTTCTTTTGTGTCAATGGACCACGCTATCTACTGATCGCTGTTCTCTCAGGAAGGAGGAACCTTGGCCTCTGCGTTTATTTCGATCTGTAGTTGGATTGGCTGTCTTCGCCGGTGTGGCCGCGTTTGCAACAAGAGTGTTATACTTGGAGCCATACTTGGTGGCATGTCAGATACCCACGGTTCAATATAGAGCTCCATACTTGGTACTCGAAGGCCTCCAGATTTCATCACCGTGGTGGCACATCATAGTCGCAAGTCTTCTTGCCCCATTCAAACATCCGACTCATTTTCATTAGTATATGGCCAAAGTCCGGGACCGCGACTTGGATCATAGACGCCGAGACGCCCTTGCGCACGCTGCTAATGTAACCTCCGTGTGGAGTGATGCATTGACCTCGGAATATCCCTCAGAAAATTGTGAGCGCAGCGATGCATCCTACTTTTTTTTGCAAGTTTTTACCAACCTATTCATCTAGTTCCAACTTGTTCCGCAGGTTCATCGATTGCTTCACAGATAGAACAAGCAAACAAACCGGGTATTGCCATTTCTCCCGATGTTCACTACCTCGAGTTCCAATGTCAAGGTGCTATCGACTACTCGACGATTGGTTAGTGTGTCATATTGGGAGGAAGAATTTTCGACGGCCAAGTTCAACTTCATTATATAGCTGCTACCGACGTTCTTAAGAACATCGTGACCTCCCGAGCTTGGCCAGACCTTCTCATCACTGTCGATTTTTCGCAGCTTCCAAACAGCTCCAGCGTTCTAGGGACAATACGAGAACAAGTCGTTTCAATCGTCGTAGGACTGGGTTCGGATACGAACAACACTATTGCCAACGGCGTAGCTATTCCTTTACTTCCCAACATGCATCTTCTAGCCAGCGTTGGAGTCAGCATGCGGCAGACTTCGACATCTTCGTTTCGAGCAGCCCTCGGATTTCCGAATGTGTGTCATAAATTCAGTTTAGCTCTCTCAAATTCCACTTCGATCCCACTTACTTTAGTACTCCAGAATGATCACAACCTGCTTCCTCGGATCGACACCGTGACACCAGACCCGTCCTTTGACTTCAGTGGCTTGAATACCAATACCGCAACACTGCGGCTATTCATCCACGACGATCTCACTGATTTCCAATTCATCGCCGATACGCAGACAAACACGATATTGCAGGGATTTTCCTCAACGGGCGGTCTGTTCAATCTGGTCGATGGGGTATTCTCCATGATTTTCGGGGCGTCTTTGATGATGATCTTGACTGGTGCGGCCAGGAAATTTAAACTTTGACTCATTACATTGACTCTGTTCAACTGTGAACATGCAGGTTCAAAACCCCTGTCAATATTCGGCTTGATTCACAAACTTGACTTTGTTCGGCGGACGATTCATCCCAAGCCGGGCCAATATCAGATTGTGGACTACCTCCGGGATTACTTTGTTGACTTGGGGCCTTTTGAAGTAAGAGTTCTCAAGCCTCGTGTCGCATATTTATTCACTGTCAATGATCGTGACCAGCGCACTGAAAGCCTTGCAGTACCAACAAGCACACGGGCAAGCAGAAGGCGGGTGCTTTCCTGAATAGAATTTAGTCCAATGCCCACAAGTGACTTCTACCTGCAGTTTACCCAATAGCGCTATGGATTCGGAATTTCAGCGCCTCAACGTAAGACCACACTTCTCTCTTTTATCAGATAACAGTCGGTGATCGAGTGTTTCAATGTATCCAGCCCAGTCGTCTAGACGACGCGGAAACGGACACAGCAACAATTGCAGAGACTGAACCGAGGATCGAAGTGAGTACTTCGTGCTGTCCTACAACACCGATATCGTCTTTAATTCTGCTCAAAGTGACAAAATACGGGCGGTGCGTAGTCGATTAAACCAGAGGTGGGGTGGTACGGATACTCGGTCGATGCGGGAGAGCTAGATACTACAGTAAGTATTACCAGGGAATAAGTAATGATAAGTAAGTTATATGAAATTTGAATTGCAAGTGGAATGATTTGGAATGATGGAACTCTACAGAGCTCAGTTAGAGGTACTAACAAACGAGAACAAGAATCATACAGGCGTCGCTGACATCAGGAAAACCCGGCAACGCTGCATAGCACTGGAAAGCACTGGATAGCGCCATAGCATCCATAGGTACATCCTATCTATGCAGTGCTATGCAGCAGCATGCCAATGCTACACAGTACTATGCAGCACTATGCAGCGCGGCCTATTCTTGTACCTGGGCTATTTTCGTGTACATGGGCGGCGGTTCTTGTTCACGAATCGTACGATAATATTAATCTTACTTGTTCCTTAGGGCCATTGCTTCGCATGGCAATCCGAGTCTGTTGGAATTTCATGTATCTAAGGTATCCGTCAAGCAAACGCGACCAACGTTTATGTAAGCTAGCGTGACATGCCCTTATATAGATAAAAAGACTTGTAAAATGCCTCAGATAATCTACACTCAGAATGAACAAATTCTGGCTCCAACAGATTGTGCATTGAACTCTTGCGAACACAGTGATACCCCGCAGATGAGGCAGGACTGAGAATTGATTGATCCTATCCATTTCCAATCACTGATCTCATCTTTTCCGAGTCATTCACTCTCTGTGCTCGCCCAGGCGGCCGTGCTTTTGGCCTCAGATGCCCAAACGGAAGGCGCACATCCTGTCTCGGATCAGCAACTTCAGCAAGGATGTTGTAGATCAGCTATCACCGAAGAAGACACGAAAGAATGATAGTGGGAAAGAGAATGTACGTATTGACGCGTCGCGCGCATTCATCTTGACAGCGGCTTCTCAGGCCTCTACAACATCTTCTCCCGACTTAAAACACTTGCGATCAATCTCCTAGAGCGACTGTCGCCCAGAAAGAAGAGAAAATTCGGCAATAACGTGAATGTATGTAATGAGCGCGTCGTGGTGACGCGTCGGACGCGTCTTTAGTCTCTCCTAGACAGACACTCTATATCATGACAGTCGATGATATGAGGTCTGTTGTGTTTGTCGCGGCATTTGATAGACTCAGGATTTGTGCTTATGCAATTAATCATGTGATTTTGACAGCTGGCGCGTCGACACGCGTCTTGCCCTCTTCCTCGCCCTCTTCTGGCGCGTTTTCACGTGTCATTCGCTTGCAAATCAGTTTTCGGTGCCTATGGCTGAGCCTGGCAGCTGGCAGACCGCGGAAGGACGTCGTACTCTGCAGCAGATTGTGAAGAAGATTGTACCATCTTGGAACAATGGCCTCCGACCTGCACAGCTAGATGCCATAACCGCGCTGATGGATAGACGGACAGATGTCCTATTTATTGCAGCCACGGGGCAAGGGAAATCTGCTGCCTTCTCGATTCCTATCATCGCGGTGGATGAGTACAACAACAACCGTGCACTGTACCCGACCGCACTTCCTTCCATCGAGAAGCCTGTCGGCATCGTTGTAATCCCACAAACGGATTGGCCTCGAGCCTTGTGCGTTCATCACACTTCATGGTTTACGACTAACATTTGCCGCTAGGTCTCCGAGTTTGAGACACTTGGTATTCCGGCGCTTTCATACTGTGCTGAGACGCTTGCGGACGCAGGCCGCGTGAAGATTGATATCACGCTCTCATCTCCGACTGTCAGCGCTGGCGCATTATCTGTGTCCATCCGGAATACCTTGAAAACCAAAGAATGGCTTCGAATCTCTGAATCTACAACTTTCCGAAGTCGTCTCGCTTACTTCTCCTGCGACGAAATCCATCTTATCAAACTCTGGGGAACGCCATCCTTTCGCATCGACTTCCTGAACATCGGCTCCTTGGGCTTCTGGTCGTCTTCCCACACAATGTCCCCCTTCTGGGCACATCTGCGAACTCTAGCTCCGGGAGCTGACACAACCGCCGTCTTTTCCAGCCTTGGTCTCACCCCCGCAAAGTGCACAACCATCCGTACATCCAATGAGCGCCTAGATGTCCAGCTTACTCTCGAGGTTCTGACTCACGGGTTAAACGGTTACGAGTTCCTTCTCTCCTTCCGTTCATCAACAGCCGCCGCAAGACGATCATTCACTGCGCCACTCTGGATCTTGTCTTTCGGGTTTATGTCTACATCTGGCGTCTTCAGCCCGAAACAGCCAACAAACTCAAGCGCACGCGGATGTACACTTCACTTTGCACCGATGTATACAACAGGGAGACAATTCGGCTCATTGAAGAAGATGCCGAATGTCAACTCATCATCGCGACGGTAGCTTTTGCCAACGGAATCAACGCTCGCACTCTCTTGGACAGTGTTCTTCTTGGCTTCTCCGCCGACACCGAAGATACGGGGCTTCAGAAAGTTGGTCGAAGTGGTCGTTTCGAGGGCGCCATGGCAAGAGGGTGTTTTTGGTTCAGAAAAGTACGATGGATGCGGCAACAAAATTGTTACAATGTGAGTGCTAGTTCCTCATCAATTTCTCGTCAATGAAACGGATGACCCGGAGCCAAACTCACGTCTACGACCACCGCACCCGAACATTCAAAATCAAAATCTCTGGCCGTAATGAACGTCACGAAGGCTCGGTTCTTAATTGAAGCCGAGTGCTTGAATGCTTTCTCAACACCCATTACGAAAATGCGCCCATAGAACAAACGAAACGGGACTGTATTGCAGCTGATCGTCCTCTTCCTTGCTCAAAATGTATTCCCCGCTCAGATAAGCAACTTGTCTTCGCTCCGTCTCCCAATCTGCATGAGTTCCTCGGCTAGCTCCCCGCGGTGAACTTCTCCAGTCGACGGCGGCCACTACTAAAGTATCGCAAAAGCTCACCAAAACAGAAAGGGCGTCGATCTCAGCCAAGCTCATCAAATTTCGTGAATCTCTGCGGCTCGACTATCAGGATCGGTCTGAGCTCATGAACTACACGCCAACTATGTTTCTTCCGGAGTCCATTCTCATCTTGATACTCGACAAGCTCCTGACGCTCAAGACTGTCGCTGATCTTCCTACCTCTGCTCTCACAGTGGCTTTTACGTGAACAGATTCTACCGCACTCCATGAGCTGCTCGCATCATTCTCCGATGAAATTTTAGCCGCCCGCAGAGCCAAACGTAAATCGAAGAAGAAGTCCTCGACCAAACGCAAAGCTGCAGATATGACTTCACCTGACGATGGAGATCGAATTCAACAAGCTCGTCGAACATCCTCTCAATCCGCTGATCCATCGGCTGTTCCTAGCGCAACCGAGCTGCACAACGGCGTCGCATATCGAGCGATGGCAACCACTGGTGCTTCACGCGGCCATCCTATGAGGAAGTCGGGCGTTGAAGTCTACTACCGATCTCAAAAGACAAAACCAATGTAGCCGCCGACCTGGAGCAAATCGATGGCGGAGACGATGCAGGAATATGGAATACCAAAACAGAAATAACAGACGGAGGGAACGAGGGACTGCGAACTAATTGACTTGCATTTCTGTAATTGAACAACTAATTTCGATAATTTGACAGTCTATTCAGTCAGAGTCTTCTCCCTCGGCATCTCCATAATCACTGTCCTCTTCATCTGGCTCCTCCATATCTCCCTCATTTCATCGTCAAGATCGGAATCATCCTCACCACCAGCATCCGAACACAGGTCAATCAAGTCATTGATAGAGGGCTCGTCGGGAGTGCTGCAAAGCTTGTGGTTGCTGAGATCCTCCGAGTCATCTTCATCCAATAATTCTCCACATCAGGAAAACCCGAAGTTGCCATTGGTACCAATTGGCTGGAATTGGCAATGAATTATCAGATTTTAGCGGATTTTTGGATTATCTAAGTGCCAATAATTTTTCGCTAATTTAGAAGTGATTATTGATTGTTGTCACGGATTTTTGGCTGGTTTGCAACTAATATTGCGTGTTTGTCCTCGAAATTGGTGTCGAAAAAGAAACACGAAGGAGCTTGCAAGTAAGATATATTCATCCACAGTACAGTAGTACAACATGCTAGTGAACTAGAGATATGTTCTACTACTTCCCAGGCTCCGGCGTTCCCAAGCAGGATCGTGCCGCGCTGCCGCAATCTACCTACCTACCTACATAGTATACACACATAACCTACCCTTGATTTCTCCTCTACATAGCCAGTGAATCTGAGGGAAAGGTCAGAGCGATGCAATGCAATTCTGAGCAGAAGATAACCGACGTTAGGTGAAACGGGAGAGCCGATAATAATCAGTGATACTCATCACCGACATCGGCCATCTGTCAATGGTGACAGTCGAAGCAACGTAACGGGCTTGACTCGCCGTCGCCATCTGCACCTCTGCAAACAGAAAATAGTCAGAAAAGATAACTTGGATATGGAGCAGGGTAGCTGTACCTGTGGGGTGGCGGAGCGAAGAAAAGTTTCTAGAAAAGACCAAGTGTCAGTCACGAAGACAAGCTGCATTGCCCACACACCTTGCACTCAGCATTTGCGGACCCCAGCATGTAACCTGAAGGAAGTTGAGAGTTATGATGTGCAGGGATAGTGGACAGAGAATTGACCCACCTGTACAAGCCTTGAGATGAGAGGTGGGCGGAGAGAGGGCAGAAAGATGGGGGGAGAAGAAGAAAGACATAGACATTGCACCCGAACAGTCAAGCGGCTTTTGTATGGCTACTCGGCTATCACTCGGGCTGCGACGGACCACAAAGTATTTCCCACCGCTTGTCAGAACATGATCAGTTAAATGTGAAAGACATAGACATTGCACCCGAACAGTCAAGCGGCTTTTGTATGGCTACTCGGCTATCACTCGGGCTGCGACGGACCACAAAGTATTTCCCACCGCTTGTCAGAACATGATCAGTTAAATGTTACGTTGAACATTAGGCTGCTCCCGGCAAACCCTTGCTCGGGAAGTATTTTCAAGTCACAATAAACATTTGCATTTGGCCGCTGCATCTAACTGTGACTCGGAGACACATGTTCATTATAGATGTTAGCTCAGAAGACTTTGACTGTTTCGTCACATGTGTTTATCCAAAAGATACAAAATCATTCAAAATTATCACCATTATCGGGGATTTTAAGATTTTCACAAATTTTCAAAAAAATGGCAGATCCGGTTTTTCCTGATGCATCCTCGCCAACCCCCAGTGAGGTCCCATCATCCGCAATTGTTAGCACAGAGCTCGGCGGAGGATATACAAAGCTCGGCATGCATACACATTATCAAACCCGGCACATAAAGTTCAAACCCAGCACATGGAGTCGGATGTGCTGCCTTTGGCAACAATGACAGCACATCGTAGATCCAAGGCAGCACTTTCCAATTGGAGTTGGTCGGCAATTTTCGGGCTGCTCGGGAGTCGGCAAAGGGGTCCTTCGGTAGGTGCCATGAACATCACGTCGTTAACTTAGAATTTGTCTGTCACAAGGGACAAACTTCCCTCATAATAAAATGTTTGCTACTTTGACCGGCTGGCTGAAAATGAGGAGAATGGGGGAAAATGGACCAAAATGCAGTTAATCAAATCGATTGAAGGTTTGATTACGTAACAACATTTCGACCTACTGAGGTGAAATGCTGATACGTCATCGAAATGCCTCGTGGCTGATTTCATATCAAAATGATCAACTAAATTGGAACCTCTTGCTCTCAGATCTGCTCCCTCCAAATTGAACTTCAGTGGATTGCAAATTGTACTTCATAGGCTGCCATCAACGAGATCTATAAAATGAGACAACAGCAGTACAATGTGGGTGTGCCAGATGGTGGCGGGCACTCCGGATCAGCACCACATTGATTTTTGATGTGATTAGGTAAATGGATTTCGAGGGAAGCAGCCTCGAAATCCATTTACCTAATATTTACCCACGCTGCCTAACTTAATGAGTCACAGGCAAGTCGGGCCGCTCGGCAAACAATGTGCTGCCTTTGGTGAAATAGGCGGCACATTGGATGGCATGTGCCGGGTTTGCGGGCGATGTGCTGGGTTTAAAAATGAATGTGCCGGGTTTGGTAATGTGTATGCATGCCGAGTTTCGTCTATCCCGAGCTCGGCGCAGGATCTGGTTCGGAATCATTGTCAGATCCAGACTCATCAGTTGGCACACCCGGATCAGAGCGCGCAGGCGAACTCGACATCGGAGGTTCGACGTCGTCGTCCGATTCCGCAGTGGGAATATTGATATGTGATTTGTTCATCTCTTTCAAGAAATCGGCGAAGACAGTTGAGCGTTCCAGCCAGTCGCGTAATTTTCCTCCATCGAGACGATCCATCCCTCGTGCAAACTGATTGACAGCAATATGACCCATCGAACGCCCCCCGGAAAAGATGGACCTCTTCTTCCTCGAAAGTGGTGAGCAGTCGACTGAGTTCTGCATCAGTGGTAGGAGAAGTATGGGTAAGACCCCGCGGCTTGAGGCCAAACACTATCTCCATACTGTGAGTCATTTCGATGAAGTGATGGATGTTCGGTGAGATCGTTTCGCGATAAAACTTGCTGTCGAATTTACCGCCGTGCTTTTGAACCATTTCCTCGAGCCATTTATTATAATGCTCTTGATGCAAATCGGCTGGAAGAAACTTGCCAAGCTCTCCCTTGATGTTCAACAGCCAATTGTCCAGGATCGCGTCGTGAAGATCCTGAGAGGTTTCGTATCGCAGCAGACAGTAGACTTCGAGCAGATATGCCATGTAATTTTGATGTGAAGACCCCGCAAATGTGAAGATCCAGATCTGAGAATGGTGCATGATTATTCGGTGGAAAGGTTTGAGAAATACCTTCATAATCTCCCACACTCGTCCAATGTCTCCATCCGGAACAGCATGCACGAACTCAATCCACCAACCGAAATCGCGGAGGAACAGTTGACTATTTCGAAGGACGCGATCCCCTGTATCAATGAACTCTGAGCTCTGAGCGGATTAGCAGACTAAGTGAGACACATACCAGTGAATCCGGGTCGTTCTTCAAAGAATGACCCGGCATTTGTGGATTTTTTCGGCACGCTGGGAACATCTTCAATATCAACTAGTCCGGGGACAGTATCTTCGTCATCCGATTCGTCTGCGGCTACCCCGTATCCAGGCCAAGGCGAGCCTACGTCCACCTGGTTTTGGCGTGATGGCTTCGTTGATTCCGCTGAAGAGAGGCTCGCGACTACAGCGCCGTTGCTGGCATATCGTATTGACAGAAGTTTTGCGTCGTCTTTGCTGAGGGCAGCCAAGGTCGGAAGTGCGCCACTGTTCTTCAAATCCAGGAAATATTGGCGAAGATCAGTGCATTTGAAGTATATACTATTGTCTCTTGTGTAATGCGAAAGGAGGAAGATATTTCTAAAACTGACCGAAAGCAGTCGAGGACGTGCGCCTTCCAGTAGAGTGTGAACGCGCGGACAGTCTTGTAATAATCCGGACTTTTGACATCGGAGGGCCGGGGAAAACGGACAACATTAGCGCATTTTGACAGAGAAGAGGGATCTTTCGACGTAGCGGACCCATGATGGTTGGCGGAAATGGAGCCGAGGTTTATACCACCCGCATGCCATATTTCAGGAGTTGAGATGACGTTCTTGAAGCTACCGAGCGGTGCACAGTACTTGCTGAGGCGGAGGATATTCGCGTAAGACGCGCCGTCGCCGCGTATCCAGATCAGTTGATTCCCTGGATTCTCCGGATTGATGCCCATCTGCCCGAGGAGATCTGTGCAGGCGCGTTTCATGCCTTGTGTCTCGGTCTCGCGCTCGGTGTTGGTTCCAAGAGGCTGGCAGGTGGTTTTATGAAGGGGGATGCGCCGCTTTGCAGCTACGGTGCGGAATAACTCGGAGAGGGCGGACGATAGGGGGTACAACACTGGAACATATTCAATCAGAACGCACACCCACTGTAGCGCAGTAACAAGCTCCACATGTGCCCAGTCTATGCTTTCAAAAAGCGTGCTGCAAGTGAGATCGTTGCGTTCCTGTAAAGCGACTTTGGCGTGATACACATCGGCCGCAAATGCTCCAGGTTTCACACCGAAGAGCTGTACAGCGGTCCCCGCTGTCCCGACCTCGAGCTCGTTCCGGCGTCCCATCCCCTGTTCCCAAAGACGGACGTACTGCTGAACGTTATCCAATACAAGGGCCCAGAATGGATCGTCCGTGGCTCGAGCATCTGCCATCAGTGTCCGCAGCGTGCTCATCTCGTTATCAGCCATGGAGACAAGGGCCGCTCGAGCTGTGGTGTCGCTGACACCGTGACCAAGGCGACAGTGTATGCGCTTGATGTCAATGTGCGACTGCGTGGTAAAGTGCCAGACGCCGAGGGCCATCGCGAGATCGGCATTGGCATACCGGTTCCGCGAAATAAGAAATGAGGAGATTGCGCCGACTTGAATCTGAATCTTCATTCAATCACAATGAACAAAGAGAGCAAGAGCACGTACCATGGGATGAGGACGCCGCTTTCTGACCACTATCACCCCAGCATTAGTAGCCGGAGCCGCCATCATCTCTGTTAGATACCATGGGAGCGGCAGCTTTGTCCCGTATTTATTCCCCACAACGTCAAGGCGGAAGGAAGCAATGAGATCCTCCCAGCGCACCACCTGACCTTTCCCTCGCCCGTTAGTCTGTGCTCGTCGTTGATTTTCCTTGTCTCTAGCGGCCTTGCCAATCTGCCGACGGGCTTCGTCTGCTACAGCGCGCACCGCCCAAGATGAGAGAAAAGGTTTCGCGTTCCGGATCGTATCAAGGGGATGAGAAGTTGAGAACATGAGGTCCTTCTCGATGCGGTAGGGTGATTTGAATGATGGTGTAGCCGAAGGGTGGTTATAGATGAGTGGAAGTACATGGGACAGTTTGATGTCATTGCGTCCGTGAAGAAAGCGCGCGACGCTGCGAATGTGATATGACTTGCGAGGATCGACGTCGTGCTTATCCGGGCAGTAAAAGATGATCGAAAGAAGCTCGCCGAGGTCTTGAAACCTTTCGTCCTTCAGAAATCCTTCCACTGCAAGTAATTGCTCGCCGAACCGCCGCTCCTTAAGCTCTTGTGCGGAGAGTCGAGGTGTAGAGTTTACGGGTGTCAAAAGAGGCTCAATCCAGTCTAGAGTAGGGATGGGGGTTTGAGGTAGTGCTGTCGGAAAATACGATATGAAAAATTAAATTTTGAATATATTCAAATATGGGCAGATACGATACGCTCCTGGACCCTCTGATTGAATATGAATATGAGGCAATATGAATACGATACAATATGGATATAATACATTATGGCTGTCAGCATATTCAAATATATTTGACTATGGTCTAAGCCGGGATTTTGCTGATCTGGCAGGTAGGACACCACCTTCCAGGATGCTTCGATCTGCCTTTCCCATCGGCAAGCAGTTTGGCATTTGATGCGGAGATGGACGAGGAGATGGCATCACATCGGCAACTTCTAGAGGCTCAGATGGGTCTATCGGCAATCAAAATGATGTGGCCGCCGAAGTCTTGAGAGGAAATTTGAGCCCATTAGCAGTGAGCACATCTGCCCTTAGGATGCTTCAAAGTCCAACTTCATCCTGAACATGTATTGGTTGCATGTTGTTCAATTTCGATAGCATTTGCATGGAAAAAAAACAGTAGAATATATTCAAATATATTCATATTGTATTCATATCCAGCACTCCGAATATGAATACGATACACTACAAATATGATATGGCCCCGGTGGAATGAATACGATATGGATATGAATACGATACGCGATTTTCCGTATCGTATTTGTATTTCGCCAGCACTAGTTTGAGGTGGATGAAATGGACCGGAAAAACGATATTCATCGGCGTTTGCGGGACGGGACGGTATGGGCGGTGTGGCGGGAAGTTGCCCGTATTTGGATGGTCTTCCTTAGTGATGTTCAGGGCCGGGCCTGAGCCCGAAAGCCCGGCCCAACCCAGCCCGGGCTTGGTGAAGCCCGGCCCGGCCCGGCACAGGGCCTCGGCGGGCTCAGGGCTCGGGCTTGGACATTGTCAGGCCTGGCCCGGCCCAATAGGCCCGGGCCTGCTGTACCCACGGCAGAACCCGGCAGGTGTTGCTATCAGCAAGTGCTGCAACCATCTGATGCATAACACAGCTGAAGCCATCGATGATTTCTCATCAAAAGTCTTTGATTTTGTGCCTGGGAGATGTATGATGGAGTTTTGGAGCATGAATGGGAGACAGTGAGCAGCAAGATGAAGACAAAGTGCAGCCAGTTGTGATTCTACACTCATATATCTGACTTTCATATAATAATGGTACTCGGCAATGATATTCGGGCCTCGAAACATAAGTTGTCTTGACGGCTCCATGCAGCCGGGCCTTGACCCGGGCCTCGGGCCGGGCTTGGCCTGAGCGGGCTTGGGCTCGGGCCTCTGAAATCTGTGGCCCAGCCCGGCAAAGCCCGGCCCAAGCCCGGGCTTCTGAGCCCGGCCCGGCCCTGAACATCACTAGTCTTCCTCGGAAGTTACGGTCCCAGATAGGTGTCTGAGACATATCGACACGTCTTACAGTCAAGCAGTAGGTCTGTGGCGCGTTTCAGAGGAAGAAAACGCGCTTCCGAGTAGGACGAAAAGAAACGTGGCAAATACACGTGATTAATTGCATAAGCAGAAATCCTGAGTCTATCAAATACCGCGACAAACATAAGACTAACGCGTCTTAGGCTATTTCTCATTGTCGGCAGGCATCTGCATCAGCTCCCACACGACCCCCTGTCATCTCGGCATCTCACAGCTCCCTCGATGTCTTCGCTGGATTGCAAACTCCCGATTCGACACCTCAGCGCCGGCTGCCCTTCATCCCCACGGGTTTTTTTCGCATGAGCGCGCCATCTACACCAGCAACTGGCTCCCCGGATCAGACTTTTCACGTTTTCTCTCTTCCTAGGCCGCCGAGGCGCCGCCCGACTGTGGAAGAGGTTCCGGACGAGGACGACATCTCCATTCTGACTAGTCGTGCCGGTCCTTTGGACTCTGATGGCGAGGACGATGCGGCGGAGGAGCTTGAAGTCGAAATGGCCCGGTCTGGACTCCCTCCCGGCACTGTCCCCACAGCCTCTGAATCTGTGCTTGATTCTGAAAAGCCGTTACTGGATGGAAAGCTTCGGGAGGCTCCCTCAATATCTGTTGCACTGGCCGCATTACAAGATCTGCGTGAGCTACTGCGTCCTCATCGCAAATCTGGCAAGGGTTATGTTGACCCTGGCCTGGACCCCTTCGTCCGCATTCGGATGGAAGCGATGCAGACCATGCTCAATTTTTACACATCACCGCTTTCAAAGACACACGGACTCTGGGCTGCATCCTCACTTCAGGCAGCTGTCTCTCTCGGAAAGGGATGTACTGGTCTCGTCAGGTCCGTGTATTGGTCCGCGGGTTCATTGCAGATCGGACTGTGCTGCCACTTAACCCCTACGGCCATTGGACGACATCTATGCTGGTGGACGAGGAACTCAATCTCGAGATCAATCTCTATCTTCAAGAGCTCGGGAAGGATATCACTGCTCATAAATTGGTCGAGTTTCTCGCCCGCCCTGATATCATGCAGAAACACGGTATTTCCAGGAAGATCTCAGTTCGCACGGCCGAACGATATTTACGTGAACTTGGTTACCGGCGAGTGCTGAATTTTCTGAGATTTATTTCGTCTCACCCAGTTATCGCAGGTGGACTTATGCGAAGAAGGGCCAGTACGCCGATGGCCACGAGCGTATCGATGTCGTCAAGTATCGGCAAGAGAAATTTCTGCCAGCATGGCGCAAAATTCAAGAGCGGATGGATGCCTGGTCGAAGGATAACCTGCCCTTCTTCGGCCCCAATGCCAAGGGCAAGCGGGTGGTTGTTTGGTTCCACGACGAAAGTATCTTCTATGCTCACGATCGGCGCCGCAAGACTTGGTATCACAAAGCACCTGAGCAGGTGACCATAACGCGTTAAGTGCCGGCTCGAGCCCACGGCCTTAACGCGTTACGGCGGGCTGGGCAAACAAATGCATCTGTTTATTCTGGGGGGGGATTTTCGGCAATCCCGGCGCCGCAGCGGAGTCTCAAAATCATTTGCGGCCATTCTGGCAGCTTCCGGCCGTTGCTCGGACAAACGGCTTCACCGGCACCAATATTCCATTTCTACATACTACACGTGCTACTCCTGCCGGTGTTCGGCTCCTGCTTCCCGCCTCGTTCGGGCTCGCTCCCCGCCTCGTTCGGGCTCGCTCCCCGCCCCCGTTCGGGCTCGCGCGCTGCCCGCTTCGCGCCCCGTTCGCCCGTGCTTCCCGTCCCCTGTACGCCGCCACGTTTGCTCACGATATCCGCCCTGTTCGTACTCGCTCACCGCCGCGTTCGCCACCACTTCCGCCGCGTTCCCATCCACTTCGCGCCCCGTTCGCCGCCACTTCCGTCCGGTGGCACCCCGCCGCGTTCGCCGTTGCTTCCCGCCGCATTTGAGCACTTCCCGTGCCATTCGCCTGCACTTCCTGCCGGCTTGCACCCGCCGGATTTGCCGCCCGCTTCGTGCCTCGTTCGCCCGCGCTTCCGCCGCCGCGTTCACTGCCCGCTTCGCGCCCCGTTCGCCCCCACTTGCCCTGCGCTTGCACCCCGCCCCGTTCGCGTCCACTTCCCACCCGTTCGCGCCGCTTCCCACCCCGTTCGCGCCCGCTTCCCACCCCGTTCGCGCCCGCTTCCTTCCCCGTTCGCCCGCGCTTCCCGTCCCACTTGACGACGGTGCGCTTCGTTCCCCGCCATCAGCGGCTTCGTCCGTGTGCATGCGCCATAGAAGCAAGAGGGAGAAGCACTGATGCGGTGGGCGGATGCGCAGCGGCGGGCAACGAGGGCAGCGTGCGGGCAGCAGGTACGTGAAGCGACAAGCATGCAGCGAGCGGACGAAGAGCGGGCAGCAGGCGCACCAAGCGCATGCGCAGCGAGCACGGGCAGCAGGCGTGCGAAGCGCGTGCGCAGCGAGGGCGGGAAGCAGGCCCGCAAACCGCATGCGCAGCGAGCACGGACAGCAGCGCGCGGACAGCAGGCGCGCGAAGCGCATACGCAGCGAGCGCACCGCGGCGGGCAGCAGGCACACGAAGCGCATACGCAGCGAGCGCGGCGCGGGCAGCAGGCGCGCGAAGCGCATACGCAGCGAGCGCGGCACGGGCAGCAGGCGCGCGAAGTGCACTGTAGTCGAGTTGGGCGGGAAGCACGGGCGAACGGCGGAAGCGGGCGCAAACGCGGCGGCGAATGCGGTGGGGTGCGAGCGGGCGGGAAGTGAACGCAAATGCGGTGGGTGCGAGCGGGCGGGAAGCGGCGTGCCGGCGTCGGTGAACGAGCAAGAAGGGGAATGGGTGTGTAACTTTGCTTCAAGCACTGTGAGCGCCCGAGCAGATAATGCAAGGGGGATTCTTTGCTGGGCATGAGAATGATAATAAGATCTAGAAAAAGACGGCACCTACAAGGATTATAAGGCTTGGTGGGCAAATTCGTTGGCGCTGTGAACGCTTGGCCCTTGCAGTATAGAAGCTGCGGATGACATCGAAAGGAAAAGAGCAGAATCTGGTCCAAGTCCATGTCAGTGTGCAAACAGGTCGGGGACGGTATAGCAACGCACCTTGAGACCTAGTAATCCCCAATCATCCCCTTTTCATATAGCCATGCCTTAAGGAAGTGGTTACGCCGTGAACGGACGGCTGGTCGGCGTGGATGCGAGAGAGCGTGGTGAGCAGGTTGCTCGGTCACATGTTCTATCAACAAGGACAAAACAGAAAGCCGGCTGATGTTCGCGCATTCATACCCGGTATATACAGCACTGCGATTGATTCAACAGACTGCGTGCTTTTGCGCCGTGCTTCTGAATGTCTCTTATCCATGCAGCTTTTGTTAATCTACATTATTCAGATGAGAATGCCGAATGCGACTCAATGTGTGCGACGCAGCACATTCAAGGACCTCTTCAAGTTCCAGCTAGTTGAATACCACTAGCTTTCAAGATTGTATACAGTCCCGAAACTTGTTTTGACTCTCTGAACTAAGAGGCAAAACTCTGCTCTGCTCCAAGACACGAATAGTGAGCCCTAGTGAGTCCTAACAACATCACTCGCCGTACCTCATTCTATTCATGATCGTCCTGGTATGCAACAGTTTGAGGCTCTTAAATGTCTCTATATGCCTATGATAGCTATCAAAAAATAGTTTGACGGCGATACAATTATTGTAGAGCCCGCAAAATGTTATGGTTCGTGACGGCAGAAGAGCTCGGCACACCAGTCTTGGACGTCTGGCGATCCGATTCATCGCGGACTACCTTGCGAATAGCTCCATTTGTCCGGATCGGGTTGAATTCAGCTGAATATGGCCATGCGAGGTCACTGTTAGAAAAAGGTATGCGCATCACGCACTCACCACTGGCAACACGCTCGCATGTTTTTCTCTTGTGCGCAGGGGCATCGGTTCTGGTCAAACGACAACTGGGTAGCGGTCTAGTACCATCCTGGATGCCCCCTCATTTTTTTCAATTTTAGCAGATGTGGAAGTAATGGAACTGGACATGGAGTTGTTAACACAACGAAAGTAACAAAATGCAGGCAGCTCTACCACCTCAATCGCCGTTTCAACAAGTTCAACATTCCACACATGCTCTACGACTACAATTCTTGTTCAAATGCGACTCAGATATCCTCGAA
>QVIE01000665.1:0-12704 GCA_013387415.1 Panellus pusillus | reverse complement strand
CTGGCTGCTCGTCGTCGAACCATGGAGCTCACGCTGTGTGCCATGCAGCGTGAGCTAACGGCGGCGCCGGAAGCACCACCCCAACCACCACCGTTGCCCCAAGTCCCACCACGTTGCCCCAAGTTCCCGCCGGCATTGCCCACGTCCCGCCACCGCTGCCTGCAGTTCCGCCACCCATTGACATGATTTGAAAGATTCCACGAAATGAATTGATGATCGTCCGTGGCTCCAAGGGTGCGAACGTGGCTTGGGCAAGCTAGTAGCCGCTGAAAGAACCCGTCCGTCAACAGCGGAATCACTGGGTACGGTTGAGTCAAGTTAATGCGAAAAACTGAAGAGAAATTTCTTACTTGCGCTGTCGAAGGCGGCAGCAGCCTCCTCGAGTGCCTGTTCAGTACGGATTGGTAGAGCAACATGCTTAAAGATAGCATGAGAGCATGCTGAAAATAATGAGTATCGGGTTGTGTGAGCAACGGACCTCACACCTAACTGCGCAGCGAGGAGGGTAGCAGCATTTTGAACAGTGGTGAATGCGCAACACGTTCGGGGGTGAGGGGGGTCATAGGGGAATCGTTCCTGGAACTCTTCAACCAGTCGGAGCTGCCTGGTTGATGGTGTCGTATGCAATGGAATCGAGGAGGAGAGCGGCCGTGCCTGTGGTGGCGACAATATCGGAATTGTAGCGCGGCAGCTGGAATTCACAAAATTGGCAGCCGTCAAGGTCAACCTCGAGCCCGTAGAAGAGAACTGGGAGAACAGGCTCCCCATTGACATAGTCTAGCCTGTATGGCCAATGAGGATCCCAGGGCATTCGGATGGCGGGAGGAGATGATTGCCTTTTTAGGAGGAAGAGCTTTCTCTCACTCCCGGTAACATGGACGCACCGTATCAGAGGACAAATATGACGATTGAGGAGATGATTCCAGATCCCAACCGCGATCCACGGTACTGGTGCCTGCCCCCCAACCATGGTGGTGTGCGAGACGGCCATTTTCCAATGTACTTGGTGACCCAAGGCCGAAGGGTCGGGATATGGAGAAGCTGGTGCGTTCCAAGGCCGATCCAATGATATCTTACTCAGGTGCTACAGGACGGCCACTCACGCCATGGTGAATGGATACCCTGGCGGTGCGCAGTGCGGCCATGTCTCGGTGGAGTCTTGCATCGCCTCTTGGCAATTGCTTTGCGCACTTGCGTACACCCACATCCAGCGGATCCACAGCTGCAGTGTCCGATATCACCTCCTGCCTTGCTTCCGCCCAGCCCATCTCCACCGCCGCCACCAGCCGTAGACCCCAGCTGGACACCGCCTAGTGGGTCACAATCATCCGAGTCCAGCGTGACCGAAACGTGGCAAGATGCGCGCGACGAGGCACGATTCTTTGCAATATGGAGGCAGGGAATTGTATACGGCAACAGGTGTGCCTTCTTGCTATTCATTTTGGTGTCGTCTCAATCACCAGGGCAGGGAGGAAGCAAAACATGCATTCCTCAAAGCACAGACCCGACGCGGTAGACAGAAGTTGCTGTCAACGGACTGCTTTGACGAGGCACAGGCTTTTTCGGAAGGGGTCATTTGGATTGAGGATTGAATGTACAAAAATGCCATTCCCGCTTTTTTTTCTATATGTCTACATGATCGAGCCCAAATTGAGGACCACGTTGAAGCAGGAAAAAGAGTCGACTCACAATATTCCTATATAGCAACGGCGCAACAAGTATGAATCTTCCTTCAACGACGCCTCCGGTGTCGCCGCGCCGCCCGCGAGCATTCTCAGTCCCGCTGAATGGCGATACCATATTTCCGACTTCGACGACACCCTTGGGTCTCCACGCCATCCACGCGGGATCTCTGTACCCTTGCAAGACTTTGCCCAGCCCAGACCCCGACAACGCCTCCGGAGTTTCCGAGCCTACCACCCGGATTCCCAGCCCGCCACGCGACGTCACCCCGCTCCACCAGGCACATCTGACACTCCCCCGGGGTCTCCATGTCATCCCCGAGCTTTTTCGTCCCTCTGCGTGAAATCTCCCAGCACTCTTATCATCTACCCCGCTGGATCACCGCGGCACCCCCGTGCTTTCTCAGTCCCACTCGCTGCGAGAGCATGGGAAAGAGAGGATGTGGGTGTGACCGTGATGGAGAAAGAAATTCGGCGCCGTCATCGCAAGAATGAGTGAAGGCTAAACCGGGGAAAAGGGGATGGGTCTGGGGACAAAACTAATATTTTTCGAGAAACGCAAAGAGATGTGGATGGCGGCTGTGGGAAACGACGTGGCCATGGCCCGATTCTACACAAAAATCACGCGGCTGTATCAGCTCAAGTACGGGGAGATCGCTGACAACGAAGATCTCGAGCGGGACATCCCGGATCCGCCTGACGAAGAAGCAGACGAGGTGGGGGTGCAGGTGGAAGATGGGGAGAGTGACGAGCAGACAGCTGAGCGTGCCGCCGCTTCAAAAAGCTCCGAGAGGTATGTCAGAGCCCGCTAGTGACAGAGCTGGGCTGAAAACTGCAACAGCGTATCGCACAGTGGTACCGAACGAAGTACGGGTCACTGGTGAAGAGCGACAAATCAGCCTTCAAGGAACTCTTCACCGGAGTTTTGGATGGCGCACCTGCGAAGCCGACGCGGATGCAGTTAATGCAATTCTATTCGACAAAGTTTTACCGTACGAAGATCGAGCCTGCCTATGAAGAGAGAATGGAGGCGTTGACACGGCGAGCGGAGCGTACCGGCGGGAAGAAACCAGAGCCCTTGACAGTGCGGCGCGAGGTGACAAAAGAAATGTGGGAGAAGGAGACGCCGGCACAGAGGAAGGTGATAGAGCTGGCGCGAGAGAGGGAATATGAGATGGCGATCAAAGGATGGCGGGCGTCATTATCCGATAGCCCCACGGCGACACCAGAAGAGCTGGCGGCGTGAGTACATGGCACCTATCCACTGTGGTCTTGACTCATATATTTTGAATAGAGCTATAGACAATGCAGGGTACTATCTGCAGCCTTCGTCGACGCAATCGCCCAGCGCTTCGGGCTCTGTGCATCGGTGCTGATCTGTGGCCGATGCCAAGACTAGGCGGCGCTATCGGGATGCAGAGGTGAGATAAAGAACGATCTTGTGATACTCATATGACTCACAAGATTCAGTGTGCATGCAGGGGAAACGCGAGGTTTGGCGGCACAGAAGTGGCCATTGCACGATAAGGTTGGCTTCGGAGAGGTGGAGAAGAGTATTGGTGGCGTTCGCAAAAGAATGCTTCTGTGAGTTGCTTACGATACATCCAAGGAAGGGCTGACGAATGGTGAATGCAGCGGAAGCCGACTGCCGGGCACGGATGTTCTCATCAGCAAACCAGACCACGCGCAGCTCTGAGAACTCTGTGGCATCGGGATCGGCAACACCCCGAAATGACGATGACGAGCTAGGGGTCATCACCCTGGCGGACGCATCGTTGCTTATGGGGCTGCCTGACACGTCATCATCAGCGGGACCGACGGCGGCACCTGCCACGTCATCGACCGAATCCCCACCGGTACCGATCGAAACTCAGTGCTGACGACCCACAACAATGTACCCGTGCCCCACCCAACGAAACCCCGACGAAGCCTTCGCGAGGCAGATCGACGCACTGTGGCATCGGCGCGACCGTGCCGACTGGACCGATGAGCTGAATCATGCACATGTGGCGTTCGAAGCGGGGAAAGACTGGGGTGTGGAATGGGCATCCTGCGTAGCCCACTTCTATGATTTCGAAGCCGCGTGCGGGTACACGGACGGGTCGCAGTTGCGGGCAAAGAAGCGGCCGGAGGTGGTGAAAGACTGGATGACGCGCGGTCGAAATTGGGGCAAGCCAATGGAGCTGGGGAGCTGGGAAAGTTGGGTGAGGATGATGCGTGGGCAGGAGAATGGTGGGTGTGGTGGACAGCACTGCAGCCGCCAGAACGCGAATTAGTCGATGGTGTGCTGAGTTTGCCCGACGAAGCTGAGTGGAGCGTGCTGGGAAAGTGTCATGGGAGGAATGGACTCTTGCAGGTCATGGCAACGTTGTTGTGGTGGGGCATGCAGTCGGTAACGACAGGGCCGCGCGGCTGGAATGGATGAGTGCCGTGTGTGATGTAGACTGGGTACTGGAAGAGATTCTGAAAGCAGGAGCGGCCGGGTAAGTCTCAATTCTCATGCACAGCCAGTCATAGAACTCACCGAAAGTAGGTCTGAGAAGAGGAAAGGGAAGAGGAAAGCAAGAAACGCCAACGAAAGTGATGAAGCGTGAGGTGCTTCGCCTGGATTGTATTAAAGACTAACAGGAACCAATAGCCCGGAGAAGAGACGAAAGACACGCGGGGCGGCCGCCAGGGAGGCCCCGCCAGCAAGAGGTACACGCTCGGGAGGAAGGGGAGCCCGTGGACAGCGTGGGCGCTGAGGGCTTTAGGGCGGAGATCGCGTTGATCTTCTTTCGGACAGAAGCTCTCACCGTAAAATCTGGTTGCAAAGAAACACGCAGACACTGCCAGTGTGGAGTTGATAGTAAGTGCAGGATAGAGAATACATTTTTATTCAATGTGGCCGAAGAGACGGTAGAGGAAATCCGTAAGTCGTTTTGATCGCCGCTTCCAAAAGGAGCACATTGATCAGAATCCGACATAATGATTTCAAAAAATGTAAAAGAAAGAGGACAGCATGGTTCGAACACACGACCAGTACATTCCGTAAGGAAAGAAGAGAAGCTAGTAAAGACCACTGAGCTATTGAACCAACAATAAGTGTGAAATTATAAGTAGTATCCACGACTAGCACACACTCGGCTCCTTGTACTTAACAAAGTCATGCCATGTTTACGGTGACAAGTTCGCGTTGTGCTCATGGGACTTTCGAATCAAACAAAAGACCTCGAGAGAATGGATAACAGAGTCATGATGCCTTCAACCAATTGAGAAGGGTGTCAAGAGTAATAGCCAGGCAAAGGTGGTTTTGGGGCAAATCCGGGATATGCCCGGTTTTATCCGCTGATGGAATCTGATACGTAATTCGGACGCGCCGACGTCAAATACCCGAGGGCAGCATAGCCACATGTTCGGAGATCTCATAAATACGTGTGGGGACTGCCATCAGCTGCTTGTCAGTTGCATCTGTCAAAAATCGGCAAGATACACAAAGTAAGCGAGAGGCAATGATGGGGAGACCAATTGGGATATATAAATCAGTGGGATCACTGGCCATCAATGAGTAACAATGCAAGCCGAGAAATATGGCCCAAAAGGCAATTTCAAAGCCCCAAAATCGACTTTTTCTCCCAGGAGTATTATGGGATGCTTTGCTGCAACAATGCATTGTCCCTATAGGTCACAGGGCTCTGGTATAGGAGGCACATTGTAATGTCAGCGACTGCGGGCACAGGCCACATTACATTAATGTTACCATCTCTACATCCGCCGGGCATTTAACTTGCCGCCAGTTAGAAAAGTCGCTACCTTGAATTTTCTGATACATTCTGAAAACACTTCAGTTTGAACACTACTCTCGAATACTACATTTTCCGTAGCCCACGCAGGTTGAAAAGAACCGCCGGTACTACTCAAACCTTGAAAGCGCCGCCAGTTCCAGACTGCCGCCGCCTGACTATTGAAGTTGGAAACATTGGAATATCATACGCGCTATTGTGATTTTGGAGGACGATACGCCTGTCCTACTACCCCGAACACACCCACGAAGCATTGATTGGAGTTGTGATTTATTTTGAGATTGAGGGATTTTGTTAGCTTGAGCCTTGCTCGCTTTCAATTAGAAACTTAGTCTTCATTTGATTTCACGGCTGCACCTACGTGCACCGTTTCACCGCATATTGGCCGTGTCATTCTACTTCAGCCCATCAACACCGCTCCTCGCTAAATATCGCTAATCTCAGCCACGTTCGGCATCTCTCATATCAGATATCTCTGATTCCGGCAGGTCGGCCCTTCCCACTCAAAATTTTCACAAGTCCGAATTATACTTGTCTCCATTATGTACCTGCAGCTCGCCGAAAACCAATCAAGTGTTTCCTTAGATCGCAGGAGGCTTTATAAGCCTTTCTTGCTGAGTGCCAATGGTTGTGGCAGCCATAGGAAAAAAATAAATACAACTACTATCTACACAATATGCGGCGGCGGTCCAAGCGAGATATATTGTCCAGAAAAGGCAAAGCCCGTGAAAGCGACGGACGCGAGCGGCAGTTTCAAGACAGGCGGAAGACGTGCCTTTGCCGTTGCAGGGAGCGCTCATGCACTGAACCGAACTTTTTTGGCGGGCGGCGCCGGCCTATCTGTCACGCCACGGTCTGCCGCACGTTTCCTGTGTTCTCGTGAGTGGCACCCTTTTGACGTCTGACACGGGGAACTTACTTTGAGAGCAGGCCCTCTTTTACCATCGCTTCCAGCACCCACGACACATCTTCCATTGCCAGCCGCCATTCCTCCACTTCCTCCGCTGATCCTCCCTTCATGTCATGCGCCTTCGTTCCCCACCAGACCAGTACCACCATCACCTGCAACAACCCGTTCTTCCGGAGTAATCGCGCAGCCCGTCCCACTCGAATGACCCCGCACGACTCAGGACACCTTCCTCTGTCCTGCGGGCGGGCGGCTGCAGACCCCTCCACCATGTCCAGAACCTCGTCCTCAACTCCTCCAACAACGGGAGGCAGGGATCGAACGAAAGCCGCCGCCCCGTCGAGATCCAGGAATCCACCCCGAGCCCCTGCCGTGGACCCTTCGGCATCCGCACCCGCTCGAAGGGAAGCCCGATGCCTCCTCGAACGCGAGGAAGTTATGGGCACAATCCTCCCACTGCTCTCCCCATGATGCTCCGCGCTGCTCAAACCACGGCCATATCCTTTTCAATTCCTCTGTCCACCTCCTCTGCGCCACCTTCCTCCACGGTGGAGGCGGTGTCGGTTCCTTCGGTGGGAGCGGGGTCGTGGGCGTGGGCGTTTCGTTGTTGATGCTCGGCGCCGGCGTTTCGCCATCGGCGGTCAGCGCGGGCATTTCGCCGTTGGTGGTGGGTGCCGGCGTATCGCCGTTGGCTGACAGCTCGGGTGTTTCGCCGTTGGGAGGGGGCACGGGCGTATCGCCGTTAGCAGAGGACACGGGCGTTACGCCGTTGGGAGCGGGCACAGAGTCCGCCGGCGCGGCGGCCTCATCGTTGCGCGCGTTCGGAAGCCGGCGTGGGGTCGGACGGGGGCCAGGGGGTCCGGGAGGAGCTGGGGCATCCTTCTTCTTCCGTTGTCTCTTCGCCCCGGTTTTCGAACTCCCCTTCCCGCCGAAGCCCTCTTTTTCCCCTTCCCTTTCGCCCCTCCAGCACCATCTTCCTCGCCCTCGTCATCTTCATCAATATCGTCCTCGTCCTCGTCGTTGCCGTCTCCTCCTTCCCCCTCATTGTCTTGATTGGCCCCCCTCCCTTTGCACTCCCCCCGAACAGTCCCGCCCCGAGGCCACCGCCTGCGGCTCCACTGGCACTTCCTCCAGCCCCACCACCTGTTGCCGTGTCGCTGCCTGTCCATCCCCTAGCTCCGCCGCCGAGTGGGATTCCAGGTAAGCTTCTCGCGTCACACTCCGCCTGAGCTGTCATCTCGTTAATCATCTTCCGCTCGAAGCGCACGATATCGGCACTTACTGAAAGCTAGGGTAGCGAAACGCGTCATGCTTGTTACGACTCCGGTGAACCCGGGCCCGTCGAACTGCGGCCAGCTTCGTGGAGTCTTCCCGCGGGTCTTGCCTGCATGAGCGCTATATAGAAGGTCAGTCTCACCCTTCGTTTTCTCTGCCTCACTGGTACGTACCTCATGACCTCAATCGCGCCGCCTTTGCCGGGCACTGGTCCGGCCATGAGGATGGACACGGCCATGCCGTATCTCGTCGAAAGAGCTTCGGCGAGCGGGTCTAGTGTAGCCGCCGCAGTTGACAGAACACTACCAGTGCGGGTCAGCGAAGGTAAAGAAACGAAGCTATTCACACCACTTACGTGTGATATTCTTGAGGCGTCCTGTTATCTGACGTTGACGTTGCTCGTGCTCTGGCATCCTCCCACGCTTGGAGCTCCTCCTGGTACTCGTTCGCCACCTTCTCCTCGAGCCTGCTACGAAACTCCGCTGTTTCGGCGTTCCACGCCTTCGCCGTGGCCTTGTTCCTGATGTCGACCTTCTGTGGCTCCTTTTCCAAATCCCCGTTCACCCACTCGGTCATTGCCTTCTCCCAGTCCGCGTCAAACGTCGCTCGGATATGTCCGTCGTAGTACTCGGTTGAATACACATGGAGAACGCGTGGTTTCCGTGGTTTCTTCTGGCCCCGACACCAAGCAGCAAAGCGTCGACGCTCGCGTCCAAAGAGTCTGCGGCAAGAATCTTCTTGTAATGGTAGCGGTACCACTGGCCAATTTTCTGTCTGGCACTTGAGTTTGCGCCCTTTTTTCAATCATATCGTGCAGCCACGTACCGTGCGCAATTTGTCGTAGTAAGCCGCACGCTCCTCTACCTCGTCTTCCGGCGACTCCAGCCCAGCCACCTCTTCGTCCGTTGGATCAGGTCGGTCGACCTCGAGGTCGTTTCCACGCTCCGCGAACTGCGGGTCCCAGCCCCATTTGAGGAGGAAGCGCTTTGCCATGGTCTTGTAGAACGCGCCGGGATTCTCTGATGCCGCCTCCCATTCTTCTTTGTAGCGCTCGAAGAACTCGAGTTTGAAGCCCGTCACCCACGAATCTTTCCCTTGTTTGGACCCGTCTCCCTTGCGGACACGCTTGCGCTTCTGCTTCTTGGTAGCCGTGGGCGCAGCACCGGAAACGTTTGTCGAAGGCATTGTGGCAAGACCCGATGGAAAGCGCTGGAGATCCTCAGATCAACGTCAGCTGACAAGGACGCGTCAACCGATTTGCTTGTTACTCACGCGCTCCGCTGTAGATGCCCTCTTGCTCACTTGCTTGGTTGTCGTGTTGCGACGCAATCCATACCCTGTTTAGGCTTTCCTTTTTCGGACATGCAAACTGTGGCAAACGCGATGGCAAACACAATGTATTCTGCGAAACGGTTTTGCGCGAGGTAAGCGGCGCCGAGCCCAAGGGGGAGTAAAAACTACGGACAACTCATGTACTTAACAAACGCTGCCGAAAAAAAACCCCCCGCCGCATTCAGCCATCGGCAAAATAGAAGGAAAATTCACCCACCAGATAGGCGTCACCGATCTCAATTGCTGGCGGCCCGCTGCCGCCAGGTCTTGGGATGCTGCTTGCGTAGACCGACCTCCTCAGCAATGCTGTCCGTATCCCACCCCGAGTAGCTGTGCTCCCCTTCGTCGTCCTCCTCAATTTCCTCGTAGGAGTCGGAGCCGTCTCCCTCCCCCCTGCCAATCTCTACTCGCGCCAACCTGTGGCGAAGCCGAGCGAGATCCTCCGCACGGCACAATGCGCGAGCCTCCGATATCAGCAGCTGACGTCGACTAGCACGGGCCGCCGGGGCTCCTTGCACAAAGGCTGTAGCGTCCGCCAGGTTAGATGTTATCAACATCTCCGGCATCCGTGCCTGACTCTCCATGGTCTTGTACAGCGCCTCTGCCTCTGCGAGCGTTCGCAGAACCACTCCGTCATGCCGCCAACGCACAGCATAGCTGCGATTGGCAGCAGCCGGAGCCGCGGCGGGGTGTGTACGTGGTGAAGGATTCGGAGCCGCAGCGGCGGCGGGACGTGCACGCGGCGAAGATGTACGGCGCCCGTGCCGCTGTCGCGTGGGAGACGAGACCGTCGTGGACGATGGGAGGGCAGAGGATCTGTTCGCCGGCGCCGTGCTGATGACGCCTCCACGTCGCGATGGAGACGCAGTGGGCGACGAGACCGTTGTCGACAATGAGAGGGCAGAGGACGATGGAGGCGCAGACGCAGTCGGCTGCGGGGAGCGCGGGTCCACACGGTGAGCGTGAGCACCTGAATCACAGCCCGCTTGCCATGCTCCCAAAAGCGAGGCCCACTCGGAAGGGGCGAAGCGCAAGGCGGTGGCACCTGGAGATCCGGACGCAGCAGCATGGGCACTTGTCCTGATGGCCTATCAACCTCTGAGGACGGGGGAGGAATGTCACTGACCATGAATTGTATACCCCGGCTGCGTCTCCCAAGGTCGGTCCCATCACTAAATAAAGTCTCCTGGACACGCCTGGTGACGAAGCGCTCGGGGACGGAGAGCCAGGCGAAGGATCGAAATGCCGCGGGGTTGACACCGGTATTCCCCAGCCATGGGGCCGCCAGGGCGTTTGTCGTTGCCTGTGAAGTTCATCGTCGCAAGGTATTGTTGCGCGATGTGTTTCCATCAAAGATATGATCAGTGGCGGCACAACCTACTATATACGGCAGTGATATGTGATCCATACTATATAAGGCACACACGGGTCATCCGGGTGATATCCGGGCCTAACCGGAGGGCCCAGTTGCGGTGACCCGAGTAACAACGATTCAGAGCCACGGTCTGTGGACCCTCATGTGCGGGTGGCGCGAGGCGCGAAAACCATCTTGTGGACGGCGTACACCGGGCTACACCGGGATTGTCCAAATTGAGGTCAGAAACGACTGAGCATACGACACGTAAATAATGAATGGATTGCGCCAGCAAATACACGAGGGACACGCGAAGAACATATACCACACTACATCTCCAGGAGAGCAGCGGCAGCGGTGGATTCCGCTTCTTCCGCTTCTAAGCGCTGCGCTCTAGACAGCACAATAGGAAGTTGATGCTCCAAAGATTTCTGTGAGTGGTACGTACTCGGCGAGCATGGCCTCCTGCTGACGGACGGCCCAGGCTTTATTCCGCGCATATCGAGCTTTACTCGCGAGGAGCCTCCGATTCCTCGAGAGATACATGTGGGATCAGGCGAAACCTTTTCAGTGAATGATTGAGATACACACTTTTCTTGATATCGATGTGCAGCAGCCAGGCGAGCCTCCCGCCGCGCCTCCTGCTGCTGCGGGGGCAACGTTGCCTCTCGTTGTCGCAACGCAGCCATCCGAGCACGCGTCTTGGCGTTGCGCTCCTCTCGGTGCCTGTTTTGAGGAGTAGAGGTAAAACTGAGCCCCGGGCACGGAACTCAGCTCACCGCCAATGATAGGTTGTAGAGTTCACATTTTGTACAAGCTTGCGCTCCTTGGGTCCGTATTTAGGCGGCATGCGGGGCAGTGGAACGAACGACGAAGTGGCGAGGTGATAGGAAACAAAATTCGGCACAACCCGGCCTGCCAAATCTGGGCACCTCGTTGAGAACTTTCATGTCCTCCACTCTTCTACTCTTGTCTTGAGCCGCTGATACTCAAGGTGATTTTTTTTGAGATTTTTCACGATTTTTAGGCACCGATTTCAATGATAGATTTTTTCATGAATGTGCGAGACATGGAAACATCGAGAGTCGTTCGGTCTCTCGTACCTTCTATCGATGAATCTTCCGTCCAAAACACGTACTTGGGCCCTGATTTCAATTTTCGACGATATGAATCCTTTTCGCAGGTTGTATCTTTCCAACTAATTCCATATCTTTGGGGGCCATGGTACGAGCGTAACTGACTGTACAAGAGGTGGATTCGGTCGTTTCGAGCCTCCGACAAAATGATGTTGCATGCAATTGAATTAGAAGCTCAGCCGTTCGTTTCTGTGCGTGGACGAGGAACACATGTAATACTTCACCCTCAATGAATTCTAGGCCGGAATGTGCTCTGTGGAAAGAGTTCTGCGCACCAGCACGTGGTGAGTGCACCATTTTGCGTGGTGAGTGCACCACCTTGCGTAGTGAGTGCACCATCGCTGATCTCTCGTCGCTTTATTACTCCTTATTCTTTGCTCTCATGTCGCGCAAAGTCAAGATTCTCCACTCAGGATCTTATTGGCAAGAACTACGCCGCATTCGCCAACAACGTGAGCAGCGCCGTCACCGCCTTCTTCCCGAGGCGACAATTGGCCCACCCGACGTCGGCATCATTAAAGTGCTCCCTCAACCGAAACGTGGAGCCAACACGGCAGCAACATCCGTAGTCACGACTAACTCGTTGGCGTACACAGTACTTGCCGCACGCGCTCGGGAGGACGAACGATTGCTTGCTGCTCTCAGCAGCGGAGGATCAACTCAAGAGCCCGTAAAACCTCACCGGTTCGCAATCCCAGTGTCATTTTCCCCCCTACTTATGGCCTCTCAGAGTCGATGGAAAAGTGTCGTGTTCCATGAAGTAATGTACTAGCATGTAATTACTGCGTACTAGACTGCAATGAACGGTCAGGTCTGGATAATACGGATAAATTGGGAACAGCGATGAAGCGAAGCGAGCGCCGCATGGAAGGTAAGGTCAGTTGCTCATTGAGTCTTGGCGGTCGGCGGTCGCACTGTTTCATGGGAAGATAAGGAAATATTGATTGGTGCCGATTGGTACAGGCGCATGGTCCAGGAGTACTATTGGCGAGAATTACCCCATTGATGCGCCGCTAGCACCATCTCACCATGTGCGCTAGCCACCATCTCCCCAGCCTCGGCACCATTGCCCAGTGCCGCTGGAACCAGTTCCCATGTGCTCCCGGCACCATCGCCCACATGTGCTCCCGGCACCATCGCCCATGTGCCCCCGGGCACCATCGCCCCATGTGCCCCCGGCACCATCGCCCCTGTGCTCCGGCACCACCCGCGTCCCTCCCGAGGTCTGAATCTCAG
>QVIE01001710.1:0-19911 GCA_013387415.1 Panellus pusillus | reverse complement strand
TTTCAATTGCTGTACTGAAACGTTGGTAACAACGAAGATCAACGATCGTTGTGCGCGTTGGAGACAGTTCCACTCCTGGTCCGTGTATATATCCTATCCTATCCATGGCCAAAGTCCGTCAGGCGACTTTGGAGGACGGAAATGGATGTGGGGAGGCCAACTGATTGACTCCTGTGATGGCCATCAAGCCGCGGATCTGGATGCGCCCTGATGCGCCACGAGACGGCCAACTGTTGTCAGCGTTTGTCTCGCTAAATCTATGCTATCCTACTAGAGAAGCTTCATCCTTTCGGACATCGTGATTGTGAATCTTCGAAGCACAGCGGCGCATGGTTGTTGTAGATCATCAGGATAATCCAGAAATGCGTACCGTGTTGAGAGTCAGGAACCAATAGGAGTGGATCCGGACTGATCCATCTTATACGACTCAGTGATTGGTGGAATCTACAGCCAGATATGTTCACATGGAATCCGGCTTGGGCTTATAAAGAGGGCTCATTTCAGCGCCTGTTTGCTTTGCCCCAGCGCTCATGTCCGATACGATGGCAGCCGCCGCACCTGTCACCCCGCCTGCCCTGATGTCACTCTGCTGTCTGTGTACCTCTACTACTTAACCAATCCTCAGCTGACTGTGGCAGGTTCGGGCCTCTGCTGCTAGGAGTGATCCTCAATAACGCTTCTGTATGGTGTACGTGCCGTGCCGCAAAGTTGCGTCCCTTACTAGAAGATTCGATTTCTTGGAAGATCCTCCTTGTACAGGTAAAACCGGTTTTACTCTACTACGCGGGCGTTGCTGATCCCTCGCAGGCTTTTATGTATTACCATCGCTACAGACTAAGGCTCCAACCATTTCCGTTCGGAAACGGTTTTCGAACGAATAAAACCGTTTTTATTTCCGTTTTGTTTGCCGGAATGGGGAAACGGTTTGTGAAACGGTTTAGAAACGGTTTCTGTGCACCGCGCAAATAGGCAGATTTTGTACAGTTTCTGGGCACTCTTGGCTGCTTTTGGTCTCTGTCATTGACAGCTAGTGCCAAGAGACATCAAATAATGTCCCTGCGATGATGACTAGTGTGCGTAGTAGAGAGCAAATTGAACTCCACCTGTCCTTGTCACTGTGTCGCCAGAAAATTCAACAATACATGGCACATAATAATGCTGGCATCTTCAAAAAGCCATCCCCAAAGTGCGGAGAAGGATAAATCAATTTATTTATTCATGTTCAAAGCTCTGCAGTACTGCAAAAAATCGAATGAAAATAATACCCTTTCTAAACCGTTTCAAACCGTTTCCAACCATTTGTTTTCCGTTTCCGTTTTATTTTTTCCAGATTGGCAAACGGAAACGGAATGGTTGGAGCCTTACTACAGACGGTGAGACACGCACCTTACGACTGCTTCCGTGCTGATACTGTCTTCTCAGCGATAGACCATGGTTCAGATACCTTGTGCGTTAACGAACGACGACGTTTACACGTCGTTACGCTCCCTAACGCATGCGCACGAATCAGGTTCTGTACCTTGTCATCATGGAAACGGCAAACTGGGTGTGCGACATCGGACTGGTTACGAGCCGTTGATCGTCCGCTATGGTGATAACCTTTATCTCCTCCGAACCACCGGGCCGCTGATCGCTTCTGTTTAGCGACGCCGGCGGCCCTGACAACTTCTCCAGTTAGTGACTCTGAGCATCCAGTTCGCTTTCTCTTTGGTCAACGACTTGATGTCCATTTACAGTGCTGAGACCTGGTATGCACCGGAAATATCTTATATCGCGACAAATGTCTTCTCATTCTCTGCCCTGCTGACAGATGCGGTCATGACGGTTACATTCAATCTCTCCCTGCCAGAAGAGTATCTCCTCACGTCGTGTCAGGTTCTCATATCCACTCCAATTCAACTGTTCATTGCATGGCGCGTTCGAGTCGTCACCCGCTCTCGCATCCTGCCCGCCATCATCAGCATCTTCGCCCTCGTCTCCTTAGGTGGGCGTCTAGTTACCTCCGCTACAACAGACTCATGTAGAAACCAGGCGGGGAATTTCTGTAACCACCATCGTCACCCTCCGTCCCAACTTCTCACAGTTCGGCGAGTTCCACCCCGAAGTCATTACCTGGCTCGTTGCCAGTGCCGCATGTGACGTCTTCCTTACCAGCTCGCTCGTCTTTTCATTGGTGGGTAGCCTTGCATCTTGCATATGAAGACGATGTAACTCATTTGCGTCGTGCTGGTGTTTCACAGTGGATTCGGAAAGGCAACATCATCTCGACAGATAGCTACTTGAACAAAATCATTCGACGTGCGTAGACATCGCTCCGCGCAGAACTCCGTATCCTTGAACTACACGATGAATAGTTACAGTGCAAACCGGGTGCGCCCTTTTCGCTCTGCATTCACGTTCCAAAATTCACCCAAAAGGTATTCATTCGGCCCTAGGGCCATCACCGCCGCCGGTTCACTGGCAGACATGATTCTATTCGTCGTCATTCCGGTGCGTTTGATCCCCTATCTCGCATATCTTTGGCGAACAATGTCCCTGACGCAGGGATCGACCTTGTGAATCCCTCTCTCTCCTTCAGCTTTACTTCGAGTCTCATGCCTCGAAGGAACTTTCTGATCGACTTCCCGCTCTCAAAACTGTACAGTAATTCCCTCATCAGCACGTACGTTGGGCTCTGTCTCCCCCGAGGTGTTCTCCGAGCAGAACGCTAAGTTGAAATGCTGGATATAGACTCAACGCACGGCCTTGGCGCGAGGAAGCCTCGCAGCACGACGCACCGAACGTCCTCTTCGAGCAGACGCCTCAGGGAGTCGGCGCTTCTGGGTCACAAGCCTACGGAAACTTCAGTATGACGACGAGGCGGTCGGTTAGTATATACGCGCCAACCCCCTGGCTGCATCTTCCATGCTAACGCCACTCCGCACATAGGCACACTACGTATGCGCTGTCCGCCCGTATGCTGAGGGTGCAATTTAGCTTACGGGTTCTACAGGCACCACCACCACCCGTTGTGAGCGTGAGCACGCAGTCTTTTGCCGTGCGCGAGCGCGGCTCTGAACGTACCCTTGACGATAATGAGATCGACATTAAATTCAAGTCCTTTGATGCGGACCATGTGGCGCTTACGCAGCCGGCAACTTCAAGGACGCATGTGTATCCCCCTCGGAGTGGACTCTGGGATAAATAAAACGTTCTACTACATTATTCCTATGTACGAGCTGAACCTGGGCTGGACTTGGAAGCTTTTTTGTAGATCATAACTTGCGGATATGAACGATTATCGAACTTGACGTTCGTCTTGGCCAAATTGATTCGTGGTGGATTCTCGATTTTGCCTCCAAATCTCCACCGGATACTTCATGATGTGAAGCTGCAAAGCAGTTTGTCGTGGGTGCGACACACATTATCGCCGTGGACATCAATGATGAGAAAGGGTAGCAGATGCTTAGTTTAACCTTCCTGCTACCTTGGTTGTTAGTAACAACAAAATGGTAACAACTTGTTACCATTTTGGTAGAATGGTTAAAAACGATTGTAATGGGGATCGGTAGTTTTCACCATTCGTACGCCCTAGACTGCGAGAAACTGAACTTAGTCACGTGACATATGTTCAATTTCACTGC
Organism: Panellus pusillus; assembly: GCA_013387415.1. Classification (NCBI taxonomy): domain Eukaryota; kingdom Fungi; phylum Basidiomycota; class Agaricomycetes; order Agaricales; family Mycenaceae; genus Panellus; species Panellus pusillus. The sequence continues at coordinate 16,288 of QVIE01001710.1, read as the reverse complement.
GTTAACTCCATGTTCATATCGTCGTAGATCATGAGAAACAGAAGGCCGCATACTTGCACCGTTACTTTGCAGAACGCTTAAGACCCTTCTCTCCTGGAGCATTGCCCTGAACACAGAAAACAGTAGAGTAAGTACTTGTCACCCGGATTTACACTTGTTGCATGCAGCATGCTGAGTGATACACTGCTGAACGAGTGAAAGCAGTGTGATTTCTTGTGACAGGAGTGATGGCAAATGACAGATTCTTTCTTCCGCACCACCAGCGACCGCCGACAGACGACAACACGACCGCTCGGCGCTTTCCTCAAGTCACAGCCGACGACACTTTTCTTTCTTCTTTATCTCTACTCTGATATGCCTGTGTTCAGGAAAACTCCGTCTACTTCATCTCAACAAGACTGGACTCCTCGCGGCCGCGCGGCGCGGAATCGGCGCGGATACCTTCCACTTCGATCGCACCGGTAGCATTAGCGAGCTGCGAGCCCGATTGAAGACCTAACATGATGGCCCGACCCTTATGGCTAATCCCGACTACGCACTACCCCTCTCATGCCCGGAACGGGAAAGAATGGGCTGAGCACCGACGCTCACACGGTATACAATCTCGGTGAGTCTCTCCTCCGCATTCAACTCTCTACAAATCCATCGGCTCGGACTATGGTACTCCCAATTTGGGTTTCATTCCTAACTCGCGGCTTCGAATCGTTCGTAATCTAGGCCTCGAGTTCCCTCCATTATCATCTACGGGAATCGAATCCCCTCTTCTTCATGGGCATCGAGTTCCCTCTTTCTTACGGGCATCGAGTCCCCTTCTTCTTGGGCATCGAGTTCCCCTCCTTCTTTATGGGCATCGAGTTCCCTCTTGATTTTGTTGGGCATCGAGTTCCCATCCATTTGTCGGGCATCAAGTTCCCATCCATCTTGTCGGGCATCGAGTCCCCATTCATTTCATCGGGCATCGAGTCCCCATTCATTTCATCGGGCATCGAGTCCCCATTCATTTGTCGGGCATCGTGTTCCATCCATTTCGTCGGGCATCGAGTTCCCATCCACTTCGTCGGGCATCGAGTTCCCATTCGTTTTGTCGGGCATCGAGTTCCCATTCGTTTTGTCGGGCATCGAGTTCCCATTCGTTTTGTCGGGCATCGAGTTCCCTTTTGTTTTGTCGGGCATCGAGTTTCCCCTCGTCGATTCGGGCATCGAGTTCCCCATGCTTGTACATGCTTAATACATTCGCATTGGATCTCAAAACTCTAGGTAATGGCGTTCGAGCATCAATTCGACATTGAATCTGACTACTGGGATGTACATCGAGCTACGAGGTCGATATCGAGCCCTGCTGATGTTGGTGGGTTAGCGCGGCCTCTGCCTCTGCCTCGTCTGGGGCAGTGCTCGTGTGGGTTATCCTTCGGCATCCCCATCGGCCTCGCGACCTGGAGTTGGCGGCGGCCGACCTCTCCTCCCCCGAGAACTCAATATTGCTGTCTCATTTCCTTTTCACGGCGAACCTGCCGAACGACCTGCAAACAAGAATCGGATTTTGCTGACTGGCACTGTTGGTTCATTCCATTTCGATCCTTTATGGAAGCATTTGCTATTACTCCTTGTGAGTTCCCTTTCCGCTTTCTGCATACATATCTCAAACAGTCCCACCCCACATCTTAGCTCTAGCTTCTCATCGTCGCTGCTGCTGCCAATACCATTAATAAATACCTCGAATTGCGGGTTTCAGGTTAATGGGGGGCTACATATATGATGTCGACCCGGTTTTATTCATTCATCGCTCCCTATTATCTATTGTAGACGATTGGATGTTTTCGAGCAGCGACTGTCTTCGGCGAACGATTGCTGAGTGTCGCCGACCTCGGAGTAGATCGGAGTTCTGATTCCGGAAATAAGAATGTTGAGGCAGGTCCGGCTGAGTGATCCGATATTCAAAGTTGGGCGCGAGAAGCAGTTCTACATACATGAAGCCAGAAATCAGCAGATTTTTGTAAGTTTGTATCAGATTCCGTTGTACAACTAGTGCCTCAGGCTTTCTTTATAAATTTAATTTCCGCGTGTACATCTGGTTGGCTTGAAATGAAGGCGCTTAGGCAAAGCAATAACCATACTATCCGGAATTCACATCGTCGTTTTCTTGGGAACGGTGATAGGAGGTTCGATCCCCGCTGGTAGTGCATTCAAAAGTCAACAAATTGCTCCCTCCTTCACAGCAGGATATCATAATAATGGTCAGTGTGACTCGAACAAGGGAGATAGGGAACTTACCGTATCATCGTTCAAGTTCCAAAACTGTACATCCGTGCCCGCCCAAGCCCCAGGGTCTTTGTTCAGAGAATGTGATTCCGTACATTTGACAAATGTTGCGGGGAGAGGCCGCATTGAGGTAGATTCAGTCATATCGCAGAGACTTGAATTCCGGCAACATGGGATCGATTTATCCGCCGACGAACAGAGTCCGCGGCTACTGATTCGATGCCGCAATGCCACAGGACAAAGGACCCCAATTTTTGTTTGAACCAGCCGCGAATCCTGATCGCACACATTTAGTAACTCGTACTACGTAGACAACTTCTGGTAGCGGCTGAGAAAGATACCGTCCGGAGCAAATTACCCTGGCAAATCCTGGCTGATAACCACTAGCAATAACAGCGGATGACCTTCGGATGCTTCTGCAGACTGGGTGTCATCACACCAGACGCTCAAAGAAAAGATACGGTCCGGTGTTGATCAAGATGCCGCGAGAAGTATGAGGAAAGGGATGCGATTGCATTACAGGTGCAATGAGAGTCTCCGTGGGTTCCGTTGATATCCTCTTGCGCTGTAACGGTCTGGTGAAATGGAATAGATCCGGGATCAGTTATATTGAGCTGAAAACCAATGCTTAGCATCGTCGGCGCCGCACATATTCCGGGTTGGCCTATGATGTTCGGGCTTTTTTCGGTTAATTTGGATTTTGGAGAAGTTGGCATGACCTTTGTCTGGCTGTCTCATCGCATTGGCAGACCGAAAGAGCAATAAGTAATTCTACTAAGTTGAATTTTGTGAAGTCGGTTGTTTGATCCGATCCCATTAGACCAGATGGCCGGGAGAATCGGCTCAGGTTTGAAAACATCCATTCATTGCGGAACCATCAGTGTGGACAAATGGACATCATACCATCAGACCTGGGTTATCCGAGATCTCATCGATGAAGCTCGGCCTAAGTTATTGCACTTCGTTCGATGCCAGGCCAGGACGCAGCTCTACGCAGCCTCGAGTTCGAGTCAAAGGACAGTTCTTCCGACACCGGTCCGACTGATCTAGACTTCTCTGAGGTCCAGAAGTGACTCTCCGAAATAATTGCAGCCGATGCCTCTTGCGTCCGGCGTTTGCGGCAAATGGAAGACTGTGTACGTGCCATAATCTGCCATAATCCTCGCCGCCGTTCAACAGAGTTGTTCTTCGTCAGAAGAGTGTCAGAAGCGCGGCGGGAGTTCGGCCTTGTGATTCCAGCAGGTCAGCTGACACGGCGCCGCGCGGCTATCAAATACCAAAGCTTTGTCAAGCAACTTCGCAGCTCACCACGACCTCCTCCTCAGCGATTTATCAGTATTCTAACCCAAGCAACGATAGCTCTAGAAGGCTTCTTTGCTCGCCCCCGATATTTTCTCGCCTCTTCATGATGGAGTAAAGGATTCTGCATGCGGCCGCGGTACTACAGATCGAAGCATGGGCTCGTCAGGTGTACGTTGGCGGTTTCGAGATACGCCCATTCTGCAGAAATTAATTTTAGCCCGCCCCGATGCTTCTTAAGGGCCTCACGAGCTCCACGCGCCCGTCGCTTCTTCCCCCCGGAAAAATCATGCGGGCCTCCCAAGCGCTGCTCGCGCTGCTGTTCACTGTCCCCGCTCTCGGCGACGTCGTGACCGGCATTCCCGACTCCGCCCCGCCAGGTTTCGAGGAATGGATCTCCCCCATTGTGCTCCCCACGCCGAATGTCACAGGTGAAGACGGTTGGGCGTCCGCCGTCTCCCGTGCGCGCGCCTTTGTGGCGCAGCTCACGCTTCCCGAAAAGATCAACGTCACGACGGGGATTGACGTCAATGGTCGCTGCGTCGGCAACACGGGAACGATCCCTCGCCTTGGGTGGAACGGCCTGTGTCTCGAGGATAGCCCGCTCGGGGTTCGCTTTGCCGATTTCGTGAGCGCGTTCCCCGCAGGGATCAACGCCGCCGCGACCTGGGACAAAGGGCTCATCCAAGCGAGAGGGCAGGCAATGGGCGCGGAGCACAAGGGCAAGGGCGTAAACTTTGCTTTAGGGCCGATGACGAACATGGGTTTGTTTCCTTGACTTTCCCGCATCGAAGGTGACATAATATTTTCCAGGCCGTGTTGCTGCGGGCGGACGAAACTGGGAGGGCTTTGGCGCGGACCCCTTTCTCTCTGGTGTTGCCACCGCCGCCACCGTAGAAGGCTACCAATCCGCTGGCGTTATTGCCACCGTTAAACACTTGTAAGCTACGCCCTTCATTCCCATTTTCGAGCCCTCCTCTCGGTGCATTGCCGGCGATGATGTAATTTCCGCTATTTTTGAAATTGCCTTCGAATTTACCGCGGCGCACCTCTTCATCCCATTCCATTAACATATTACGTATTTACTCTCATTCACCCATATTCATCCGCAATTTCATCGATGTTGACTCTTCATACGCCCGTAGCATTGGCAACGAACAAGAGCATTTCCGTGGCGGCTCCGAGTCGACCCCCGTCTACTCCTCCAACATCGACGATCGCACGCTGCACGAGCTCTACCTCTGGCCATTTGCAGAAGCTGTCAAAGCCGGCGTCGCCGCTGTCATGTGTGTGCTTCCCAGAGAACGGGATACGTCAGTGGATTGACTCTGATTGGATGAATATCGCAGGTGCTCATATAACTACATCAACCAGACGCAGGCGTGCCAGAACAGCAAGCTCATTAACGGCGTTCTGAAGGAGGAGTTGGGTTTCCAGGGTGCGTCTGTCCGTCTTTATTGATTATTCCTGAGCGAGCCAACACCTTTCTTCTGGTATGTAGGTCTCGTAATGTCGGACTGGGCCGCAATGATCAACGGCGTGCAGCCTGCGCTCGCGGGCCTGGACCTTAATATGCCGGGATTCGTCGGATACGTGCGAGAATTTTCTTAATATTCTCTACCGCGCTCTCAATTTTTGGTCCTTGACCAGGGCATCGGAGATCAGGACGAGCCCGACCCCGCAACCGCGACCAACTCGTGGTGGGGGGCGCAGCTGATTGAGAGTGTGAATAACGGGAGCGTTCCGGAGACGCGGGTGGATGATATGGTGCGTGTCTTTCCCTAGGCCCCAATGAATAGCATCGGCGAGCGAGATGTACCAGGTTACCCGTATCCTTGCATCGTGGTATATGCTGGGACAGGACAAAAACTACCCTCCCGTGAGCTTCTCGCAGCTCACGCAGGAGACGTTCTTGAATGGCGAGCTCGTCAATGAGCATATCAAGTACGCTTAACGTGGTTCATCCACTACTACCCTCCGCTCATTCACTTCTCTCAGCGTACAAGGGGACCACTACAAGCTCATCCGCGAGATTGGCGCCGCGAGTGCAATCTTACTAAAAAACGTGAACAATGCCCTGCCGTTGAGAGTCAAAGATATCAAGCGTGCGCTTTTTCGTGTATCTCCATTCCCGATGCCGACGTATTCAATGCAGGTATTGGGATCTTCGGCTCCGACGCGGGGGCAAATCCCGACGGGGCAAATGGATGCGAGAATGGAACCGGCGAGTAAGCAAGTCTCTCGATCTGTACAGAATCGCAAGTCAACGCTTCTATCTAGTCGCGGATGTAGTCAAGGAACGCTGGCTATGGGTTGGGATCCGGTACGGTTCCTCATAAGCCTCTTGATTCTGCCTCTCAGTGCCTTCCTTCATCGTCAGGCACCGCCCAATTCCCTTACCTGGTCGACCCCCTCGCCGCCATCAGCGCACATATCCAGTCTATTGACCCCACAGTCCTCATCGACGGCATCACGAACGATTTCAACCTCGCCCCTAGCTCAAGCTCCACGATCTCCGACATACCCACGAGTGCCTCCCTCGCCGACACTTGCCTCGTTTTTGTCAATGCCGATTCAGGCGAAGGCTACATCACCGTTGACGGCAACCAGGGCGACCGAAACAACATCACTTTGTGGCACGGCGGAGAGGACCTCATCCTCACCACAGCGAACAACTGCGCGAACACGATCGTCGTGCAGCACGTCGTGGGCCCCGTGCTCGTCGAGAGCTGGATCGACCACCCGAATGTGACGGCGGTCGTGCACGCGGGGATCCCTGGGCAGGAGAGCGGGAATGCCATTGTGGATGTTCTGTTCGCAGACGGGAGCCAGTCAACGAACCCTAGTGGGCGTTTGCCGTATACGATTGCGAAGCTGCGGACCGACTATCCCGCGGATGTGGTGTACACGGCGAATGAAACTGTCGTACAGATTACGTATAACGAGGCGTTGGATATTGACTATCGGTGCGTTCTCTGTTTCCTGCACGCTATTGCGAAGACGCTGAAGCGGTGAGTGCAGGCACTTTGACGCGCAGGGTATCGAGCCGCGATTCGAATTTGGCTTCGGGTTGAGCTATACGACGTTCTCGTACAGCGGGCTAAGCATCTTCGGGTCAGGAAACAGTCGCCGTGCTGTTACGACGACTGCCCCGCAACCCTCTAGTTTCTCTGAGTGCCAGGCAGACGTCCGACCAGCACCGTCGCCCCGTCTATTTCGGGGAGCACAGGGAGCAGCATTGTGAGCGCTAGTGCAACTTCCACAGTTTCCGTTCCCGCGTTGTCTGGATCAACCTCTGTTGTCTCCTCATCGTCTGCTTCTGCTTCGGTTTCTGCCTCGGCTTCATCCATCTCCGTCTCCGTCTCCGTTTCTGCCTCATCCATCTCCGCTTCGGCTTCGGCATCTGCCTCTGCTTCCGCAAACGCAACGAGCACTGCCAGTGCGCCCCCTGCCCTCTCCTCACCGGTCAACCCTGTCGGTGGACCCACCGAACTCTACGAAACCATTGCCACCGTTTCCTTCAGTGTGCGCAACACTGGCGGCCTCGCGGGTAACGAAGTTTCGCAGCTCTACCTCGGCTTCCCTGCCTCTGCGAATAGCCCACCAAAGGTTCTCCGTGGCTTTGCGCGCACGATGATTGGCGCGGGGCAGTCAGCACACGTGAGCCTACCGCTGCGAAAGAAGGACGTCAGTGTGTGGGATGTGGTGAGTCAGCAGTGGGTGATTCCAGAGGGCGAGTTCACGGTGTTTGTGGGGAGCTCGTCCAGGCTAATCCATCTGACGGGACGGCGAAGTTTTGAGGTCGCATGTATATACCTCAGATGTTTTTGTCGATTATTTTGTCAAAATGTGAAATCCACACAAACACCCTCGTAAATCGGGGAGTGCAGTCCTTGTTTTGAGGTCTTCTCGCCTTCGGTTCATTACTTTGTGATCGCCTCTTCCGCCATTTCTCAAACTTTGAGTCAAAATCATGAAGCTGTGCGGTAAGACCACTTTCTAGACCAGAGTATGCGCAAGTTGAGACCTCTGCTACGTGCAAATGTAGCCCGTCGTATCGAAACTATCAGTGTACATGTCGATATGACCAGCTTCTTAAATATTTGTTCTCGCTTTGTTCGTTTGTTTTCGTCTAATGTTTCTTTTCTGTATTGATCAAAGGCGCCGCTATTATATGCGACTGGGTACCTGGCCAAACTAGGTACCTGGTCACTTGGACTATATATGTGGATAAAAGTAACTTCGTACCCGAACCTTAGCGGTATGTTAAAGCATATGTAGAGACGACTCCGAAAACAAATTTTGATGCGGGCTGATGCGGTTGACGTGATGCTGTCCCGGCTTTCGGGAGCGGGGGGGTTGCCGGACCCGTGATTTCTTATTTTGGCCATGGCATCGCTTGCGATGATTCGCCTCGTTCTCCATCATCTCTGCTTCTTTCCACGAGGTCTGGCCCTCGGTCTGCTCGTACGATACCTGGCTCCCCCTCAGCACTTTGCTTAGCCAGCTGGCTCTCATCTGCTCAATGCTATTGTGCCAATGATCAGGGCTAAGATGCCAAAATTCATGTGGGAACCTGCAAGCTCGTCATCAGCATATCGGATCCCATGGCGGGGCTAGGGCTCCGAAACTCAGCATGGGCTTTTAACATGGTTAGTGCATTCTCTGAGTGGTATTGATATGAATTTAGCCATTTTATTGTTCCCTCATTGCAGGCCACTGCGCTGAATGGCTGTTTTGCACGACTCCGACACTTTGGATTTTTTTTGGGAGATGGACTACCCTGGTGGCGGAACTGGTGGCTCACGTACGTTTATATGACCTCTTTGACGCTGATCCCAACTAATCTTGGATGTGCTCCCCATTTTGACCGTGTACAGGTATACATTCTCAAGTAGCAATTTTCACCCCATTGCACACCATAATCCGTATCCATTTTCCTATCTCTCCATGTCTATTCCCTCTTCAATATGACTCTTTCTCATCCACAAAATACTTATAAAGACTCTCGGGAAGCGTGGTATCGCATTGAGTCCGACAACCATCGGGGCCTAGTGTGCTGCCGATATCTATTATGGTCGGGTGTAAATTGTTCATTAATAAGGCCCGGAAGGCAAGTAACAAGGAGTTCTAGATGTCCTAGAGGCCTCTTGTATCTCTTGAACCAGTTCATAGTGTTTGCGATGGTGTGAGGAAAGCAGAGCAAACGTGGAATTGCAAGGAAGCGCGGTCGATCGAGATGTTCCCACGCCCGGCCCGCTACCCTGTTTTGACAGTTTTCGGACTTGCCGCGGCAAAATATTTGCTGAGCCGTCAATCTGTTATCAAATCCAGTGCCGCTGCCTACACTTCACTCGTACGATGCTAGGCTACAGTCAGACACGCCACAACACCTAGTAGCTCAATACATGGTCCTTGAGCAACGGAAAACCTTTAAGGTGGCCCGGTACCGGTCGCAGATAATATACATAAACATTCATATCATTTGCTTCGTTTTCAATACTGAGTAAGGTTTAACTGTCTCAGGCGTAGAGGCGAAGATACGAAATGTCGGCGGAAGTCAGTTGGCAACGATCGATGCTTGATTTCCCACGGTTCGATTTACCGTATCTTGATTGCAGTCCACACCGCCGTATGTGCCGGCATCCTGCAATAGTTTTTGCTCCTGCATGATCCAGCCCTTGTAGTAGGTGGGCGAGCGGGTGGCATCTTTCTCATCCTTTGTGGGAACGCGATCACACTGGGCTTGCCAACATCGTAGGTGCGAGGAGGGTGAGCGAGATGGCGAGCCACAAATTTGAACATTTTGAGAACTGGCAATCAGCTGGCTATGATTTACCGGCCTGAAGCTTCGAGGCCTTACTGCCACTGGCCAATCGTTAAGGGTGATGCTCAAGGCTTGATAATCCGTGAACAAATCACTGTATGCATCGAGTTGACGGGGAGGGTCGGACATTCTTTTCCGTGATATTCTTCTATCATCAGAATGCCCGCCTACACATGGGTCGGGTCTCTTTGGACACTGCATCTATGTCTGGCTCTTGCGAGTGATTCTGATATGCATATTTCAAGAGCGATTTGTACTATTTCGACCAACTGTTCACGTAACGCGTAATGCCGGACTTTTTTGAGGTTTTTGTAAATTACCATACTTACATAAATCAAGAGGAAATTTTCGGTCATCTCGGACATCGAAAAATTCCAAATTGATGGAGAGTTGGTCAAAATAACACAGAATCTAATCCTAACGCGACGGAGTCGGAGCTGACAGAGGAGAGGGTTCCAGGCTTCCAAGTCCTTTTTTTTCTCTTCTCTTTTCAAAAGTTGCTCAGAAAGGCTCGGATTGCTGCCTTGCAAGTTCCCTACAACCGGCTCGTGCTTATTCGGAAGGAGTGAATCAGAATAGCGAGAACGAGGCGGGGTACGCATCACCCCTTAAAACGTCGGATGGTCCGTGCACCATCACCGGAACTCGGGCCGACGCAGTGCCACGTCAGTAGGTTCTCCTCCCCCCTGCCTGGTCTGGAGGCGCATTCCCTTCGTCGTGGTTTCGCAACCGAGTGGCATGTTGAAGAGAAGATCGGTGGATTAGCTTCGATCCAACTGCGGGAGGAGGGAGGTGCCGAGTGCGGTTGCCCGATTTCCCTGTTCTCTGCTTGTTTTGACCTTCCTTCCAGCTTACAGACATCTTCTGGAGCTACTCTATTGGCAGACGTTGCAGAAATTGTCGGTGGAACATGGTTGAAATGTCGCTGAGGTGCTACCAAAGTGCTACTTACTACGTGCCACCTGGGCCATCGTTTACCGCTATTGAAGCCTTATGTCTTCATCTTTGCCACTGTACCTCGATAATGTACTTTCTAATGATCATGAATGCTATTGTGAACAGAACAAAGCCTTTCCAATGGCTTTCTGAAGCCAGCGGGGCAGCAGGGTATTTGGCCCTGATTTGTTTCTTTCTCTCGCACTTGTCACTGCTTTGTCCTCTCTCTCATCCCTTCGCCCTCCCATCGCGGCTCGAAGAAATCTGTACATACTGTAGACCAACATCCTACTGGTGCGCCGGAACAACTTGACACTTCTTCTCTCATCGATCATCGTTTTTCTTTTCTTTCGATCATATAGAACGGCCCAAATGCCGCGAGACGATAGCACCAAAGCCTCCGCCACTCGGCGCATTAAGCGCGAAGTGCAAGGAAAGAAACGACGATGTGACGACGACCGTTCTCTCGCGCGCACGGTGGCAAGCCACGGACCACAGCACGTGCACTCCAGCAGCGAGCGCAGGCTCAAATCCAGCAGTCGATATCCGCCCCTGTCACGCGAATCAAAGCAGAGCCCGAGCCTGCCTCGATTCCGCCGGTGGAGTACGGGTGGCAGCACCCGCCGAACTGTCGTACATCCGCGACGGCGTAGGCGATGCGGAGTGGGATGACGCCGCCATAATGCGCTTCGTCGCCACGCACTGTGCATTTTCCATACCCCCGCGCAACCCAGACAGGAGCGATCCGTGGCTGCACGTCGCTGTCATGGGAGCAAAGAGGCGGTTGTGCTGCCACGGAGGTACCGCACGCCGCTGATGTGGGTCGCGTACTTCTTGTGGACGTCTGTGCGCCTCGTTCTCACCTCCGCACCCGATATCCGCAAGCAAGAGTGGACGCAGGCGCGGTGGGAGATTCTACATCTGGCTAGGTTGTGTTCGGGGCTATTTGATGCGGCGCGTGCGGCGGTTAATGCCTCGCCCGAGCCGTCTGCGAGCGTAGCGCGGGGCGTGAGTAAGGGCAATTGGGGTGGCATGCCGAGGACGTGGCGCCACCCTACGTTCGACCGCGTGCTTCTTCGGCACCATCGTGGCTGGCTCGTGATGCGAGACGAGTTTGTAAGAGACTTTTGGATGGATTGGCAGGAAGAGGAGTTTATCAAAGTTGATATGCTCAAATTGCGTGCGTCGTTTGTCCTTTGTTTCTGGACCTCTCTTGTGCAATCTGACTATACATACAGCGTGGGACACCTGGGTGGTCAAAGACCATAAGGGGTTCTCATTAAGTGAAACCCAGGTTGTCTCGGGCTTATCGGCCGCAGAACTTATGGCAGGGTTTTGGATTGCAGACGAGGGTTTTGGTTGGGTGTGTATCCTGCGCGTAGTGTCTGATGAGTTTTACTAACCTGGTGTGATTGTGAAGAACCAAGAACCAGAACCGCAGGGAACGAACGCGTTGCAACCACTTGTGCCTGTACGTTTCAGCTTTACACGTTTTTAAATGCAGCTGAATTGTGCTTTGAACCCAGGGGCCGGCGAATAATGCAGCCTCAATCCATCCTTCTCAGGTGCACGAGACACATGACCCGCTGGCACCGGATCACACGTCCGCATCAGATTCTCCGCTCTCACTTCCAGTGGTACCTGTACGTTCCTTGTCCATCGGTCAGAGTATGGTCGAGCTCACTGGCGCGTACCGGAAGTCGCCGGTTACAATACGGTTACGCGACCCCGTATCCCCGGAGCGCCGCCAGCAAAAAAATACTCACAGTTCAAGCACGAGGGAAAACGAAGCGCCAATGAACGCTGCGCCTGCTCCCGTGGACGCGCCTGTACGTCAAGCATACCAACAACATCGATTCCTTCGCTGATGGATCGCCTTGAATCGTGCAGGTAAAGAAGAGCCGTGTGTTGTGGGAGTCCATACCGCCGCAAATGCGCAGGCAATATCGTTTACATCTGTCTATGCCAGGAGTCGTGAGTGATCTTCGCGTCCTCTCTCATTGCTATTAACGTCGTTGTCGTAGGCTGCCCACGGTGTGCCAGAGCAAGGGACATTGAGATACCACGGCCGGTATGTGTTTTGTTTCCTTTGTCGCGCGAAACCAGGATTTATGCCCTGATTATCGGGAACCGCAGAGCATATCAGTGCCTGATCCTGTAAGACCGTCTCTTCGTTCCATTCTCGGGCTGCAACCATTTCATTTGTAGGGAACACAGACACCAAAGGCTGTCGGTACGGACGTGAACCCCTCGGATGCGAAAGCTCATTGGAGTTCTTCAAATCCAGAAGAGGCGTACCCACGCCTATAACGTCGCTAGAAGCACGGTCGTCCCGTGAGTCAAGCGCCGGGATTCCCGGCGTGCGGACCAAGATGGGTAGCCAGGCTCCGGGCTGCGCTGTGTTCAGCCGCATGTCGGCGGGAGCGCCATTAGTGGGATATGCGAGGGCAGCAACAGTGGTAGCGCTGAGCAGGAGGAAAAAGAACAGATTGAACCTAAGATGGAAGGGATATTGGCGACCGCGGCCACCATCGTGGATGGTGAGGCCGACGACGAGCTCGACCTTGAGCTGCTTTACCCTGACCCGTCGCCCGCGAAGCCAGCAGCAACGGCATCGATTCGCTCGTCCGGTTCACCCAGCCCGAGTGATAGATATGGGTCCGAGAGCACAGCGGAAATCTCCACCGCGGTGGCTTCGCGCTCGACCTCGCGCTCCGGGTCGCTCGCCCCGCTCCCGCCGCTCTCCATGGCACGCTTTACGGATCCCGTTGCCAAAGAGGATTGTGCTGGCTCGTCAACCTTGAATTCGGCTGGACTTCTGTCCACTCGCGTGCCGTTGTTTATTCCCGACGTTGCGCCGTCTTACCAGCTCAGGCACTCAGCCCTTCGCGCCCCCTTCACTCTCGATCAAAATCAGGGACAATCCGTTGACTCTGAGCTGTCTGCGCAGTGCGAACGCCTCACGGCAGAGGTGGAGAAGCTACGCGCGGAATTGAAACAACTGAATGGCAAAGGCGGACTCGAACAGCGGATCGTCAGACTGGAGGCTGCGGCGGGCCGGGGTATGCAGAACAGCCTCAGTAGGGCAGAACATGGGCACCCTCTAGCCCACCTTCTCGTTTCGACTAAATCGAACGATGGCGATGGTGAGGATGAGAATCAGAGGCATGCAGCGGGAACAGTCACGGATGAAGGTGGAAATGTGCTGCCCTGGGAGGGGTGACTCTGGGACAGGCGATAGGCTTCGCTGACAGACTTGGCTGTCAGATAGATAATTTGAAGTCAAGGGATAAACACTGGAATCCTCAGCCTCCGGCGAAGTTACAGATACATGAATCTATTTAGACAGGACCAGGCTTACATAGGGACCAGCAGCTATCATGGCTTCATGTCTGCGATGTTCCAGCGCATGATACATAGTGATGGGAGGGTCTGGTTCAAGGAAAGGGTTTGAACCTGAATTGAACCAAACCAAACGCAAAGTTCAGGTTCAGGTTCAGCAAAATGGCGAACCTGAACCAGAGTTCAGGGTCAAGGTTTGGGGACAGGACAAAAACCGGTGGCGAACCTTATGCAGCATATCATTGCTGCACAATCAATGCTTGTTGATGTTAGGCTTGGAATGTTTGCGTAACATTCCGGGCCGCCGCAGGATGATTTTTATCCCCGCCTGTCTCCACCACGCAATGATCATGAGTGCGATACGACGACAGTGCTTGTTGGCGGTCTTCTATCAAAGAAATTCTTCAGTTACAGAGACATGTAACCCAAATGTGACCATTGCCTCGGTCTCATTACACCTTTTATAGGGACGGCTGCGGCATAGTACATGGACCGGGCCGTCCATATGTACTATGAGTTGCATGTGCGTATACCGCGTAGAACAAACTCGAAACTACAAAGTTCTACCAGGAACAGATATTCCGTACGTGCCACAGCGGAAGGAAGATCCGGAAACTATCAAAAACTTGCCTTCCGGGTCCACGTGTAGTCCGAGTTAGTGCTGCCTACGGCGGCCTAGTCTCTAGACGCCTAGTCAACCTAAGATTTGAATTGAAGACATGCAATGATGCCCCACATTACAGTATCCACAACCTCAGGTTCCGGAGTTTCCGAGACTCCTAATCTCGCGCTCAGCGATGCAAAAACTGTGAAACCACTGGCAGAACCTTGCACGCATCGGTGACAGCGTTGTCGACGTCACCAGACTGATCGCATCATGATGACAGGCACCTCTCTGGTTCCTGACCCCGATGTGCACTTCCTTAGCTGGAATCTGCAAGGGGGTGCGGGCCGGTCAAGCCGTGACCTAGGGCTGGGAGGGTGGGTCAGCCGAGGGGCGGGTAAAAAAAAAATAGAGACCTTTTATTTTTGTGTTCAAATGGGTCAGGCCTGTCAGGGAGGATGCAAATTAACTCTATAACACTGTTCTAGACCCATTACAGCTCACCCGAGCCTTTGTCTGTCACTAATCATCCTCATTGGTGACTTCATCCCGTTTGGGAAGGGCTTAGTCATCATTTTGACTAGTTTCGATGTCACATGAAATTTGCTAGCACCATTCAACAGCCTTATAATTATATAAACAACCTTATATACTGAGTCTCAAGCACTCTCATTGGAGAATATTGGCTCTACTCTAATATGCCACCCTCTGCAGCGAAGTCGTGGGAAGAATTTTCCCGATTTGGACAAAATTGCCTTATTTGGACGTCACGTGGTAGGGAGGGTCCCAGAAATCGCCGATTAAAAAAAAAAGGGCCCCGGGTGTTTTTTTTATTTTTCCGTACCCCCTTGGGAATCTGGCCTCCACAGGCCCTAAGCTAACGAGGGCCCCAACTCTCGTACTGTACACTTCCAAACCGCGCATCGACACCGAGCTCCCGAGCTCCTCTGAAATATCTTTTTCCCTATCGAAGCAACTATCGGAAAACTAGTTACTAGGTATGTCTTCCTTCCTTTCGAAAGAGTCGGATAAGTATATTGATCACGTTGCCGGCCGTCGCACATTGACTGCCGCTATGGCCTCCACGGATAATTATAGGACAGAAATGGCCGAGACCGTGCACGTATAATGACGGAAAGGCACGGAGAACGGGAGTTCCGAGTTCTCGCTGGGGTTTCACATCCAGGGATCAAGGGACTCCGAAGACTCGTGGAGGGGAATTAGCTGCATATCCATGGATCTCCGATAATCATTTTGACACAGCAAGACTCATGTCCACGCCAGCATCGTCGACCGGCTGGACCGAAGTTGTCTCCTCTGCCTCCATTCTGTCAGGCCAACATCTGACTGTTGAATGTTCCATATTGGAAGTCCATAAAGAACCTGAGAAAGTCTCCGACCGAACTCTATCCAAGCTTACACTGCCATGATTTATGCATCACTTCGCCAAATCCGCCGATGCTCTGACGCAGTGAATGAAATCATGCTAGCGCCTCGCCTGGTATTCGCCCGAAGTACACGCAAATCTTTCCGTATTACCCGTTCCGTTTGACTCATCTTTTTTGTTGCAGCCGGTTCGCCGTGCAAAAACGCTCGGCGGCTTGGAAATCGGACGGCTCAATGTTAGTCCGAAGCGCCTTCATTTCACTGCGCGCCTTTCCTTCTAATGACTAACCTGAGATCTTTCAAAAACTGGGCTAAATGCGAATCTCCATTCCTGCTACCCCGTCGTATGCCGATCAGCTAGTACAGAGGCGGAAATCTCAAAACCGTTTCCGCTGCTGAGACGCCAGGTTACGCTCCCCAAAATGCTATATAACAACTACGTGTCATGTTCACCCCATTCTCCAACCACGTCTCGATGCCTGTAACCACCGTTGTGCGTCCTTGTTCGTTTCTCCCTGTCGCTGCCGTGTAACACAGACTTAGCCCGCCGATACCGAGATCCTCGTACTTGGCGGCGGCCCAGCTGGTGCCTATGCTGCATCTGCCCTCGCTCGTGGTATGTACCACTCGTCTAC
>QVIE01001381.1:0-12843 GCA_013387415.1 Panellus pusillus | reverse complement strand
TTGTAACTGGGGCCAACTTGTAATTGCAGCCAATGTTGTTGTCATCTCTATCCCTTTGGTCGATCTGCACCGTCCGTCCATCAGACCTTTGCACCGTCCGTCCATCAGACCTCAGTATCTCTGTACAACTTGCGCACAAGACGAGGTTGCGAGGCCAGTGTTCACTCCATGTGTTGCACTCCATAACCAAAGAAGTCCAGTGTTCCACTCCATTACCAAAGAAATACCGCGCACTCACTGAACAAAAGAAAAAGGATGATATTCAGCACATGGAGTGTTGGGTGATCGGCCGTGAGCGGCCCGTGATCTGTCGGATCAATGCTTGCAAACTGAGGGCAGGCTGGTTTTATTCATTTGCAGCGGGCGGGCGTTCACTGTGCATTTATAAATTTGATATCATAACCAGCAAACGGAAGACGCAGGTCTTTTATCTTAGAATCGCAGCCGAAGATGTCGTGGCGAAGGGCAGATGAATGGGATCAATGCGAACAGTGATGAAAGAGGAATGGGATCAACGCTTCTGTGTAAACGTGTAAACGTGGCCAGCGTAAATGAACGGTAGAAGTGTGGTTGTAGAAGTGTATTCCAAGGTCACAAACTTCTGTGCGAAGTGCATTCAATGCGAAAAGCACGACGAACCCACAGGCTGGAAAGCGCGACGAACCCACAGCCTGGAAAGCGTCGCGCGACAAGCCCAGAAAGCTTCCCATCCGCCGCGTAGTTGGGTTGTAGTATATCACCATGCTACGCACAGCAATGTCAGTTAGGTGGCATTCGCGGGCAGAGGTCAGTCCGGTGCAACGTCAGTCCGGTGAGATTGTCGAGTAAGTCCAGCAGCCGATGCCTGTCCCATAAAAACGCAAAGGGGAGGCTTGAATTACAGACAGCTGGCTCGCTCTCTATAGACATGTGGCTAAAACGGAAAGGAAAGGTGCACCTAAATAGAGGTGAGGTACCAAGAATCGCAGAGTAGAGAAAGTCCAGGTAATTGATCCGATCATCTGTCGACATCACTGAATGCATTCGTCCACTTCCACTTCCTTCAATCATTGCCTTCGGCTCCGATTCTAAGATAAAAGAACGACACTTTCTGAATGGGCAAGATTAATACACATTTTTGAGTGCGCAATGGACGCCCGCCCAGTGCAACCCAATAAATATGAATTGTCCATGGCAGTCAGTCTTGATCGGCCAGTCTTGATCCCTTGATCCGGCAAAATATCCCTGAGCCCCCACAACATGGGTAAGAAGCTCCGGCCGCCGTTCCATCTCTCTGATGTATCCACTGCTTGAGTGTCAATGCGCTCAAGGTACAGCCTGAACTCCTCTGTTGATAGATCTGATAGAATATTAGAAGAAGGTCGCTGAAACGTCCATAATCCTTGTCCCAGCTAGAAACAAAGACAAGGATCTTCACAATGACCCCGGCAATCGTCAATGATCATGAGCTTTATGTGGATGTACACCAGCTGCTAGATATATCTGCGTACAAGCTAGGTACTAGTCAGCAACTGCTAGAACGAGGAAGGAAGGGGGACGCACACGAATGGGTTCATTACCCAGGGCCCTCGTCCGTCCCGTCCAAACATGCCCGTCGTCCCGCACACGCCGCCTGCACGCGCACACGCCGCCTGCCTGCACGCAAACGCCGACTGCACGCTGCGCGGGGCGGAATCCCTGGGGTGCGCTGTTGTAACTTGTGGATGACGACGATGCCCTCACCAGTTTCCACCGAAGGCGCCCCTTCTGCCAGCGCCGCTTCCTTCTGCGTCCTTCCTTCTGCGTCGTCACCCAGGCGACTTG
Organism: Panellus pusillus; assembly: GCA_013387415.1. Taxonomy (NCBI): domain Eukaryota; kingdom Fungi; phylum Basidiomycota; class Agaricomycetes; order Agaricales; family Mycenaceae; genus Panellus; species Panellus pusillus. The sequence continues at coordinate 11,040 of QVIE01001381.1, read as the reverse complement.
GACTTGCTCTTCCGAGTACTCCACGCGACCGACTTGCTCTATGTATGTCCCCTGAGTGTGAGGGAGGAAGATAAGAAAGGAAGACTAACACAGCGGTAAGAAAGGAAGACTAACACAGCGGCGCTAAGATCGTGGAAGCGGATGTACGGATGTAATACGACCTGGTCATAGTCATGAAGTAATACGACCTGGTCATAGTTATGAAGGCCAAAAGGCAAAAAAAAAAATCAAGCTAACTCACCGCTCGTATCCAGCGTTGCCCACCTCCTCCAGCGTTGCCGACCTCCTCAAGGATACTGCCGACCTGCTCAAGGATACTATTCCCGCTGCGGCTGATGGGCGGGACATGGCCGCCATGATTATCCTGAGCAAGCACTCGGCCTGGCCTTGATGACTCGGCCTTGATGTCCGGGGACGTCGGAAATGACAAGAATAATCTGCAGCTTCTGGCCTTGCTGCCAAGCACGGATGAAGAATCGTTGACGTACGTCGGGTGATCCTCCTTGGCTATCAGACCGCCTGCATTTATCGAAAGGAAGATGAAGTAAACCCACGAGCAGTCATTCTCGATGTACATGAAATGCTCTGGCTCGTGCGGACGACAAACACGCTCGTCGGCCCACAGTCATGCGTCGTGTCATTCCAAGCCTAGCGGTGCGGATGGCGCACAAGTACCTGGGTCTTGCGTTTTTCGACGTTCCAGGGCTCGAAGACGAACGTTGAAGGTGAAGACGTCATGGAGGTCACGGACGTCACAGAAAGTGCGCCAGCGAAAACAGGTCGCAAACAGGTCGGCGGTCGCGTGTAGGCGGCGAGCGGCTGGCTGGCACGAAGCTCGAGCATGCGATTACGCGATTAGAAGCGAAAGACTTACCAGGTCACTCAAGTACGCGCCAGACGATCGTGCTGCCGATCGTGCTGCGGGGTAGTGCCCTTGCGCGTCGTGCTGCCGATCGTGCTGCGGGGTAGTGCCCTTGCGCGTCCGTGTCGCAACCCTTGTCGCGGTCCTCCTCACGCTGTCCTTCTCGTGCGAACGCTGCTCCGCTCCCCTGCACCCCGCTCTTCGTCGAGCAGCCCCTCCACCTCGTCGAACAGCCCCTCCACCTCGCTCTTCCTCGAACAGCCCCTCCACCTCGCCCGGGGAAGGCGCGCGGACTTGATTTGATATCGGCGGGCTAGGGAAGACGCAGAGGTGCAAGCTGGGGGAAGCCGCTTGACATGTCCCTTCTCCTCGGACAGCTCAACGTATACCCCGCCCCGGGACCCACTGCGCCGCTCCGCGCGCCTACGCTCCTCTGGGCGGACTTCACCCGCTCCTCTGGGCAGACTTCACCACCTCTTCTTCGCCCAACGACGGCCCCAGGCTGGACGGCACGTTGACCTGGGAAGTGGCAGCCACCTTCGCTCGCATCCCACCTTTAATCACACTCAAGGGAGCAGAAGACCCGACGCCCGCATGGCCCATAGCGCCAAGCACGGAACGGTGGTTTCCGCGCTTCTTGTACTTCAACGTCTACGCCAGCGCATCTCCAACCCTGCAACCCGAAGACGCGGTGTGGATCGGCACTACCTCAGACGGCGGTGGGACGGAGCAGGGGTTTGCTGTGCGGCGAGATAATCTGCCTCTCAACTTGAAGGACGGAGATGAGGTGGATAAGTTGAAGACGGTGACATTCTACGTGCAGGGTGTTACGGACCGAGGGGTGGTGTTGCCTTGGGATCGGTGTGAACGCATGAACGCCGACTTCGGCCGCCACAAGATCGGCCGCCACGAGATCAACGACTGTCATCGCCACATCCTCCTGCGGTGGACCCGGCGGTTTGTCCTTCACGTCCCCGGCGCGGGCTAGCATACCCACATCACTCAAGTACCGCAAGACGATCGGGTTGCAGGGGAACGACGGTTCTCCTTGTAATATATCACCATCCTGCGAAAGAGCGATGTCAGTGAGGTGGGATTGGCGGGCAGAGAGCAAGGGTCCGTACAAAGCTCGTCCATAGTCCATAGTCGACCACAAGACAGGATACGAAGGGGAGGCTTGAATTACAAACAATGGAAAGGAAAGGTGCACCTGGACAAAGCTGAGTTACCAAAATTCGCAGAGTGCAGAGTAGAGAAAGTGCAGGTGATTGATCCACAAGACAGGATGCGAAGGGGAGGCTACAAAGCTGAGTTACCAAGATTCGCAGAGTAGAGAAAGTGCAGGTGTTTGATCCGATCATCTGTTGACATCACTGCATGCATTCATCCACTTCCACTTCCTTCAATAATTGACTTCGGCTCCGATTCTAAGAGAAAAAAACGACACTTTCTGAATGCTCATGATTAATACATGTTTATGAATGCGCAATAGACGCCCGCCCAGTGCAACCGAATAAATATGAATGGTCCATGGCGGTCAGTCTTGATCGGCAAGTCTTGATCCCTTGATCCGCCAATATGCGAAATCGGTGGCAGGTAGACTGCCTCTCACACATATACCTCCACCTCACTTTGCCCCAGAGCAAAGCTAAAACATGGGTAAGAAGCTCCGGCGGTCGTTCCATCTCTCCGCTGTTTCCACTGCTTGAGTGTCAATGCGCTCAAGCTCCAGCCTGAACTCCTCTGATAATCGTTGATAGATCTTCGTAGGACTGAATTGGCGAAGAACGGCCATATTAGACAGACCCACAGCTCTGGACAGCATGACATAGACACTCTGCAGAGATCGGCAACCAGAGAGGTCCATGACCAGATGAGATATGGAGCGACCTTGAGACTTGTAATCGGTATAAGCGTAGGCGGGTAACAGAGGTAGCTGGGTCCTCGAAAATGTATATGCTACCTTGTCCTTCGTCACATATCGAAAGGAAGTTGTTACAGGAACAATGGGAACGACGTCGGGCTGCTGCTCAACTGTCCTGAGTCCACAGCCAGGTATGAGAACATATGCGCACCTGGCATACCGATTGCCTTCCCCATCCTCATCGTATTTCACGCTGACAACTGTGCCCTCTGCGCCATTAACAATCTTGGCCTTCATCGCCATATTCTCAGTGATCATGACCTTCATACCGATGGCAATTGGAATCTTACCCAGGGCGTCTTTAGTGACAGAGGAGCGCACATTCCACACACGTTCGCGCAATTCGGGCTCCACATCATGCCTGTTATAACGGTCTCGTGAATGATAGTTATGGACTGCTTTCGATGACTGTATTGCATAGTTTCTCACCATCCGGCGATTGAGTAGGTCTCGAACCGCTTTGGTGGCAGTGACAATTGGTGCGTCTGCGAATCGGGCTCGTTCGTCCATGGGCAAGGCGGAGAGAAGTCGCGTCTGGAGCACATGGTAATCGGCAACATCGTAGTTAATGCCATTACCGGATTGCCTAGGTGTAAGAGGTCTGGTTCCCTGCCAAGCCTCGCCACGACGGACGCGAAGGAGCAGGTTCGTATACTTGGCATCACCCAGAGCCCTCCAGTTCTTCTGTAGAACAATAACGTTCTTGACCATTCGCCAAATTGTCACCCCGAACATTGCAGAGATCCCTTTTGGGGTGCCCGTAGTGTTCGACTCTAGTTTCTTGACAAGTCTATGGGAAAACAATGGAGCATCAATGACGGGGAAGTTGACCGATATCTCCCATAAACAGAACGTTCACATTACCGAATACAGTGTCCATTCCTCCCAGCTCCTCCGCCTTTGCCTGATTGATCTGTGCAGAGACCTCGCTCAGGAAGCGAGCCGAAACCATCGAAATCTCATCTATGATGAGGTAGCGAACATCTTTCCAGATTTCCCGAAGCTCCGTCCAGTGTCGCTGTGTGAAGCCCGTTTCTTGGTTTTGGCAAGTAAGTCAATGCGTGCAGAGTGTACCCATTGATCAGCACAGCGGCACAGCCGGTGGGTGCACTTAGCAACAATTTGTTAGAGGAACCACAACGACTGAAGAAGTCGACCAAAGCTTTGATAACGTAGCTTTTGCCTGTGCCCCAACACCCGCCACATATAGCAGGAGTTGTTCCGACTCATCATTTATAAAGTGCTCACCTACGATTCGAACAGCTCTCTCTTGCTCTACGTTGCCGGATATGCCTCGCTGTGTGATGACATCTTCCAAAAGCTGCTCCGCCTCGGTGATGCTCCAGCCACTCAGGTGAGCTCTTGTCTGCCTCTTGGCATGGGCCATGTCTGAGATCGTTGACAAGGCAGTCTCGGGTTCCGTGTTGTCCAGCCTCCTTCTTTTCCAGGTCGAACGTCCCCATTGTCTTCATTGTCAGGATTAGGGTGCTGCGCGGGCCGCTTATCTTTCCTCAGGTTTGCCATCAGCGTAGCTTGCATCCGGATTATCTGCTCATCGTCTCCCGAAACTTCGCTAGTACCAGAATGGTCCACGGGCACAGCAGGATCGGAAGTGGCTGACCAGATGCCCACTGCAGCCATGAGGGCGTCAAATTCCTTGGACTTTTGTGCCTCAGCTGTATGCCCTTCATCCGCACGCGCCCACCTTGATCATCATTGTCATGAGCAGTGTCAAGCAACTCGTCATTCAGGAGCGCCGCCTCAAGGCTGCGGATGTCGGGGGCTGCGAATTCGTAACCAGCCCCATCAAGTAGACTGCCAGCCTTACCCGTACGTCTCAACTTGTCATGCTCGTCCTTTGCATCCTTGCACTCATTCTCCACGTTCATGTTACGCATTATCCGCCTCGCTGTTGTAGAGAAATCTGTGGCTTGAAATGCATCGGTCCACGTGTCAAAGCCACCCTTGAGATCGGCGGACGTACGCCAAGGTTTGAATAGGATCAGCATCGCTCGACACCATCGTTCATACTCAGCGCTTGTTCTGTCAGGTCGAGGAAGCTGATCACCAAGAAGGACAGGAATAACTGGCTCATCACGCAAGCGAGCCAAATGTGTCTCTTTCTGACGATGACCTTCTGTGTAAAAACCTCGGGCATTGGCCTTTTTACCTCGCTTACGGGCCGCTTCATCGACGGTAGGCTCAGGTGCGGCCGCTAAACGTTTGTCTTCAGATGTCCGACTGATTTTTATAACCCATTCGCTGTGCTCCCATATAGACATTCTGTCGAATTCTTCTACATCTGCGGATCTGTGGATGTAGTCAGCGACGTCGGTACGGATTTCTAATTTTGTGCCCGCCATACGCAAAAGTACTTCCGGCGCGCATGCTAGGTTCGTCACTGTTGTGATCTCACTGTCGTCATCACGGTTCTCACTGTCCCTGCATACAGTCACGACCCTGTTGATCCCGGGACACATCGTCTTCGGGACTGTCTTGGACATCGGCGGTACAGGGACAGCTTGGACATCGGCGGTAGCAGGACAGCTCTGACAGCTGTGACGTCTTCACTGTCGACGTCCTCAGAACATAGGACTGGTTCTACATACCTGTCAAAATCACACCAACGGACCGAGGCAAAGGTGTGGCTGCGATAACAATCACCACCGCCTATAAGATAACTCATGACTTGCTGGTGAGACAGTTCCTGCTTGGACATGATAGCCATAATGGTTTTGGTAAACAAGCTCCTGTTCTCAGCTGTTTGGTCCATGGGGGCTGCGGACTTCTCGAGTTTCTCAGCATTCTTTTTGATAGCATACTCTATGGCTGCCAGACCGATATGCGTAGGCAAGGTGGACTTTGTGATGTAGTCGGTCACGTAGAAGACTAGAGCCTTTGCAGCCTCTCCTGAGCCTATGTACTTGATGTCCATGTTGCATCGAAGTAAGAATATAACGAATTCATTGTAATTGTTGATGCGGGGATGCAGACGCCTCAGCAAAATGGAGTGTGTCTCATCATCGAGTTGCGTCAGTGCTCGAGTGGAGCCATCAATTCGCATACGACATGTACTGTCTTCCTTAGCCTCGCCTGGTTTAAGTGTTTCCAGCAAGTATGGTGTGCACATGCCAGTTGCACGCCCGAGCCAACTCGGTCACAGTTTCATTAAAAAGTTGCTGGAACTGTGCTTCACCAACGCTGCATATCAAAGGATCTTTGTTCAGCTGTGGATCAGGGACGGACGGTGAACGACGAGGCTGCTTGGCGTCTTCCGCAGTTCTTTCCACAGAGACCTCGGTCATCCCAGGCAGATGGCAAAAGATGATGGACTCCAGCCATGCGAACATGTCCCCTTGAACTCGGGGTCTGCCAACATTCGATCCCTCAGCTCCTGGGGATTGGGGTTGCCCGCTATCCAGACCAGCATGTGACAATGCAAGGTGCCTCGACCCTGTGCCTCTACCATTGCATAGTAGGCTGTGCAGTGACCGAACAAACCGCTCTCAGTGTCCTCCGAGTTCGGTTTCAGTATTATGTCTATAAAAGATGAGATGACCCTGTGAAAGTATTGAGCGGCCGGACCTGGATGGCGAGCCACGAATGCCTGCCTTTCATGTGTTGTCATGGCTGCCCAGGTCTCAAAGGAGATGCCTCCGAAAGCGCCGAGCAGGGGATCAACAATATCCGCCGGATTCAATGTCAGAAAAAGTGTCGGTGTGCCCAACTTCCGAATCATGGCTCGAATCTCATTTCTACGACACTGCTTGTACCCCGTACTACCCTTCAAATCTTTGGCGACTAGCTTGAGACGATTCAAGACTCGCATCGCCTTCTTCTCTGATGGAGTGCTTGCCTTGGCATGCGGTTCGCGTTCCCACTTTTGCATTAGATCAGTTAGAGCGGGACCTACGTCCTTGACGTCTCGGGCAATACTTTCTTTGAGTGGAAACAGGAGTTCTGAAGGAGGCTTGCTTCAGCAGCTCGCTCTTCTGAATAATGTTCCAGCAGACATACGCAAAATTGGGGTCCTCCTGGAACTTCATATCATCTTGGAGGAGCTGGTTGCGAACCTGCCGTTCGAAGGTAATTGCCTGCTCAGGTCTCCTTTGAGGTTCACAAAAGCCACCAATGCCCCACGGATCTAATTGAGGGAAAGTAAAGGTCAACATTCCTACATCGCGTTCTGAGACGTACTTGGACGCTGCCTGGATTTTCAAGAACTGTCTGCGATTAACACACCAAGCAAGAGCGGCGGCCTTCATGTTCTTGTAATCCTGCGGGGTACGATCACCGGCGGTGTAACCAACAGCTTCCATGATAATCTCTGCCTCACGTTCGCTTTCACGGACAGCGGCCTCATCATGGACACCACCAGGCGCAACTGTATCCTGCCCCGCCCTGCTAGCGTATCCATCAGTGGCAGTAGAAAGCGCTTGGGAAGATGGAAGACAACATAGCTCCACGCCACGTGGTATGCCCTGACCGGTTTCTGCATCTTCAGCTGACAACAGGTCGTCCAAATTTGCCGCACTGAAAGTGACGAACTCCCGATAGTAAGGGTTCTTCGTGAGCAGGAAGTCAAGCAACGTTGCCACACGATTTTTTGATACTAAGACCGGGCTGAGTCTCGCAATGTTCTCCCGAGTGGGGACAACGTCACAGCCTACAAAAAGAGCGCACATAGCTTCCTGCACTTCAGACCGGTCAGGTGGGAGTAATGGACGCAGAGTACCGACATCTTGGGAAGAATGGCTACATTTCCTCGATTAAACCGTTGGGACACTGAGGCATCGGTACCAAACATAGGCGAGTTCCTATTCTTGCTGAAAAGGTGTGTGATCCTGGTAGCCCGAGAATGGCAGATCATCATGAGATCGAACATAGATGATTTTTGGAACGCTTCTTGAACGGGGAGAGGTAACTCGTCTCTAGCGTAGTATTGAAAGTTAGCTAGGGAGTCCAAAGGTTGACGTCCTGCTTTTAATGAACGATGACAGCTCAGGCACATGCGGATAGTACCCAGGGCCTGTGTATCGTCCAGGGCTTTAGGATACAAAATCGCGCTGTGATAGCTTCAAAGTTGTACGTTGTCGGCCAGGTCTCTCTTGGCAATACAGGGTTCTGAAGCAAAGATAAATCAATGTCAGCGGGGTTGACGGAAAGAATGGTCGCAGCGGTCTTTCGTTGTCCACAAACAGCGCACGGTTCGGGAGCCACTTGGGTGGGTCCATCTGAGCTTCCCATTGGCGAATAATGTCCAGCTGCTGACGGCGAGTGACGCTGGGAGGAAAAGGTAAGTCTGAGTCGAGTGTAGAAGAAGCGCGGATAATGTCCAGGCCACGTTGGCGAGCGTCGCGTCGGCCCGATGGGATATTGTGTTAGAGGAGCGAATGTTGTCGCTGACCATGGGCGGCAGCTGTTGTCGAGCGGAAGCACGGCGGACTCTATCCGTCTCTCGAGCAGCCGTCGAATCAACAGTTCTACTTCGTCGGTAGCATCCGCCGATGAATCATGCTGAACGATGCCAGTGACATTGCCGCGCCGAGGTGTATTCAAACGCTGAAACAGCAGGCTTGTGAAGTGGCCCGTGCAGTCGACCGCGCATTCATGTGCGAGAAGAGCGTTTCGCAACTTTGCCTTGTTCATTCGTCTGGGGTCGATTTCGTGTGCGCGAGCAATTTGGCTTAAGTGGCTGACGTTCAATTGCCCGAAGAACCGTACAAGGTCATTGATGCGGCCACCTGGAGCATGAGCGACCACATACTTTCCGAGAACAAGAACATCAGTGAGATGGATGTTCGACGGTAAGGAGTCGGACAGAACAGCGACAAACTCAAATGAATAGTTTAATAAGTGTGTAGACAAGTACGCTCTCCCATCGGCCACGTCTGCATTCGGTTCGTTAGAGAACACCAAAGGTAGGACCTCCAGAGAACTCAGGCTGACAGGAGCAAGAGAGTGAGCATCGCGATCTGAACGATAGAGAGCAGAAACAGTGGGTCATCATTCGTCAGGATAGGACAAGTAGGACAGGGAGTAGGTCATCCCCGCGATAGAACAAGTAGAACAAGTAGAACAAGAGACAGTAGAACAAGAGACAGTAGAACGAGTAGAACAAGTGACGTGCATGCGCCATGTATTAGTGAGTGACGTAGGGTAGGCGGGGTAGGGATAGAAGAAAGATGTATAGTAAAAAGAAGAGAGGGAGGGGGTCAGTTGTTAGGTGAAAAAAGAGCATGAAGTTCAGTGGAGAGTAGACGCAAAAGCGGCGAAAGTGTCAAAAAGGGTTAAGGTGATAAGGGTTTGGTTGGTGAGCGACGAAGAGATATGACAGATATGACGAAGAGAAAGGACAGAGGGGCACAGCGAAGACAAAGGGGCAAGACGAAGAAAAACGACAAAGGGGAAACAGAGCGCAAAGGAGGATTAGTGGCATACGGAAGATATATCAGAGGGGACGTACAGAGGCTGGCCTGGGCGCAGTCGGGCGGTAGGGTCTGCCACTCCGAGAATTGAGGGAAGTTGAATGCCCGTTGTGTGAAGATGATGAGGATGACGGCGCTCCCCCAACCGCCGAATTGCCACTGCCAGAGGTAGAACCATGGCCACTGCCAGAAGTAGGACCACTGCCTGCCACAGGCGCGAGAGGCGCACTGGCACCAGTGCCTGGAACTGCGGCACACGCAGGCTGGCGGGCAGCAACAGATGGCACTGAGAAAGTTCCAGCGAAGGCCGTTGTCCAAATACACGCCAGCTTACCTGGTCCATTGACGCTGCCTGAAACTGGCTCCGGCACACTGAGACCAAAACCGCAGCCTGAGGGCAAAGACGCGTGATCGTGGTCGTCCTCATTTTCCTCCACAACACACGGCGGTGTCCGGTGCTGCCACCCATGGTGCTGTGTCCGGTGCTGCCACCCATGGTGCTGCCATCTTCCGAAACCGCAAGCGTTTGCAGATCAGTCGCTGAATGTATGGATGGAGGCGAGCTTACGTGGTTCATCGGCACCATCAGAATAGGCTGGTGTAGAGACAAAGAGGGCAAAAGACGGGTGATCGAGGTCGTCCTCAATTTCCTCCACAGACACACAGCCGTGTCTACGAGCGACAGTTTGTGGAACAGGTGGAAAAACAGGCGAGCAGAGATGCCTGGAAACCCAGGTTATGACATAAAGTGATGCAAAAGATACGGACCTGAGGTCGAGGACCCGGGGCTCTCAACATCATGCAGCTGTGTGACAGGCATTGGCGAAGTAAGGATCAGAATGCAGAAGTCAACTCAGACAAAGTTGTACAAAGGAAGCGTGGGGAAACCATGTATGATCGGTGGTCAGACGGACAATTAGCGAAATCAGACCTGGATCCCTCCGGATCCAGGAATGATCGTGACTCGTGAGTGACCGTGTCTCAGCCGCAGCGTGCTTACGAAATCAGTAGTGCGTACCGCGTCCACCATCCGAGTCGGATCCAACCGCCATGTCTCTCGAGGATACTTATTCGCCACCTCAGCAACGGCCAAAATCCTATGTCGCAGTTCTCAGGTCCTTCCCTTCTGCCGTGTACCGTCGCTATATGAACTTCCTCTGTATGGGAAGGTGCGTTCCCGCACCCTGTCTCAAGATGGCTGTTGAACTGGTGCAGCTCATATTCTGGTTCTGGATACTGTTTGAAGTCTCTTTGGGTATTTTCTGCAAACTGGTCCTGCTGGCTCTCCGTGATGCCTTGAACAGTCATTGCTTTCATTATTATTACCCCGAGCCGTGTCGCACAATTGTACGCTACTACTACTTCTTTCTTCTCAGTCTCTTCGATAGCTAGTCCCATAGCCTCTACGAACGCGGAGAGACTGGCCGGTATCCGCTGGTTGGCTTGTGGTCGGCTCCCTCATCGTTCTGGTGTCGTTTCCCCCGATGCACGGCCACACCACTCTAACCACCATCTGTGGATTTGCGTGGGGACTCAAGGGATTTCTCATTGCAGCGCCGGCTAGTTTGCTAGGTGCAGGCTTGTCCTTCTGTAACCTTCGTTTCTTCTTTCAGCGAAGACTGCGGGCATTGTCAAAAGGCAACGAGAAGTGGGAAGCCTTGGAAGCGGTTGTCGTAAGCCCTATAATTGAATACTTTCCCCCTTCTCCTCCAACCCCTCAAAGGCGGCTAAAGGTCTCCCGTTGATGATTCTCATCCGGATCTCACCTCTCCCGCCGTAGCTACCATGCTGTACGGATATAACCAGTTCGCAAACATCACTAGATG
>QVIE01001656.1:0-13206 GCA_013387415.1 Panellus pusillus | reverse complement strand
CAAAAGGTCATTTTCGAAGATTAACGAGAGACGCAAGGTCGTGCGAGGCGCTGAAATACGGATATTTCGATGACCGAGGGCCGAGGGAATGTAAAACAGGTCGTAAACAGGTACGAAGCGCCATGATGATGAAGAAGAAGCCAAGGGCCGATCATTTGATGGCCGCCGCTCCGAACTGTACGGAACATAGTCAGTGATTGCCACTGTGCTTTTTGCTCTCATCGAGTCATCCGGCACGCGCGCGTCAGCACATTCACTCTCCTTCTTTCTTTCACGCTCGCTTCCAGTCCAAACTCTCATTCGCGTCAGCAATGCGGCGGATCCTTATAGGCCTCTCCCTTCTGCTTCCTTCTACCGCGTCGTAATGCCGGTAGAGCCTCCCTCTGGATGATCAAGTCGAGGCTCCTCGGCGACTTTGTACGAAGCGTTCCATGTCATGTGCTATATACATCCTGACTACCGAGTCCGATACTATAGCCAGCCTTGTGCGGCAAATCCCATACGAAGTTCTCAAGGTGGGGAGCACCCTTTTGGACGATGAAAATGCGGCACGCCGACGACTAGGCGTGCAGTATCGTATGTGAATTCAGCCTCTATGGGCGGTTGATTGTGAATGAATGGCTGATTCGAAAAAAAAGTGACAGTCCGCCCTTAAGGCCTTCACACACTCTCGCGCTGACCAATTGTTTGACTATATGTATGCAACCCCACCTTCACCTCCGTCTCCCGGCACTAACTTGACCCCGCACCGTGACGCACAGATTACATCTCGTGGCGTCGCAGCCTATCTTTGGTCTATTTGGTCTACCGTCTTGTGAACACGGAAAAGTTGGGCAGCCTGTCAAGCTCGGAGGCCACGCAAGCCTTAGTCACGCGCAATTACGCGATGCCTTCCGCGTATGAGCCCTTTCCATCTCTTCCGCACTGTCCCCAGTCCCTGCGCATGAATCCATCATGTTCTCGCGCGAATTACATGCGCTTCTTGGACGCGATGCAATCCTGGTCTGGTCTCGTGGTTCTGAATCGAGACGGCCCATTCCTTATTCACTCGGATAGCTCCCGCATTTGGCGTCATTGTCGGCCGCCCCGGTGCCTCCAGACACCGAAACTTACACGATTGCATGTCGTCGTGGGCACGGCGCGAGCAATTTATACTTCCGCGGCTGATAACAATTACCAGTCGGGGAACAATGTGTCTGCCCGCTGACAGCGTACAGGGTTCTGTGGCACTCACGCCCACGTCTTCGTTTGTTTTTCCCTCTAACCGCCGACATAGTATGTATATAACCTTACTTACCTCCAGGACATACCCACGCTCAGATACGCCAACCCCACTTTCCCTTTCCTGACGATAATGTGGAAGAGATTCAGTAGCACGTTTGGGCGCGGGACTTCTGGCATTCCTCCAACCCCAGCCGCCGAGACGCAGCAGAAAGAGTCTGCAACACCCGCATACACGGCAGCGGACTTCTCCATCGATGATTACAGACCGATGAAGATTATCTGCATCGGTGCCGGATTTAGTGGAATTCTTTGCGCGATTCGGTATGTCCAACCCACCGTCCATCTAGCTACTTCCTCTGGCTGACGCGACCTTAGTCTACGACAGAAGGTACCGAACCTCGAATTGAAGATATACGACAAAGCGGATGGGATTGGTGGGACCTGGAGGGCGAATAGGTATCCCGTGCGTGAATCGAAGCCCTATTATCACGTGTTTAGCTCAGTGGATCCGTTTCTTGTTTGAAGGGCGCTGCATGCGATGTGGCGGCCCACTGCGTGAGTATTTAGATTAATACCAGCTGAAGTCCAGCCTGACACTTCAATACGTAGTATCAGTACTCTTTCGAGAATGAGGTACGTTGCGGCCCGCGTTTATTCTCACAGAGTCAGCCCTGATCATGAGGAAACTCTTTGCAGTCGCAATGGTCTAGCATATTCTCCACCGGCCCCGAGATCCTCGCCAACATGGAGCGCATCGTCGACAAGTACAAAGTTCGGGAATACATACACCTCCAGCACGAGCTCACGCACGCGGAATACGACGAGCCCTCGGGCAAGTGGACCGTCCGCATCCGACACGGGGATAACGAGTTCGAGGAGACGTGCGATGTGTTCTTGTTGTGCGTGGGGAGCCTCAGCCGGTGGCATTGGCCTGAGATCGATGGGCTGGAGAGCTTTGGCGGGAGGCTCGTGCATAGCGCGCAATGGGACGTTGGGGAAGGCGCGTGGGAAGATGGCGTCAAGGATTGGGGTGATAAAACCGTCGGTATAATCGGGAACGTTCGTCCACTTGCTCGCTCCAGCATTATTCCATTTCACGTTGTTTCAAGGGCTCGTCCGGGATTCAGATCGTCGCGGCAATCCACCCCAAAATAAAGCGAATGGTAAACTACGCCCGTTCACGGACGTGGATCTGCCCGGCGTTTGGTGCTGGATCTGTGATGGGGTACCTTGGGCGTGAGCCCACGGACACTAACCGTGAGCGCCTCCTCTTCTTTCGAGACTTGCAATTGTGAATCATATCATTCGCAGCGATATTCAGCGCGGAGGAGCTGGAGATGCTGAAAGACCCAAAACGCTTTCAGGAGTTCAGACATATCACGGAGCACGAGATGAATGTACGTCCTCGTGTTCGTGCTCTGCAACCTTGTTGATTCGATGGATATACGCAGACTTTGCATCCGATCAGTATTCGAGAAGCCGACATGCAGAAGGCGGTGAGAAAGATTTTTGAAGAACATATGAAGGCGGTCCTTGCACCCAAGCCGGGGTTGTATGAGAAGAGTGCGTGTACCTCTTTCGTATAATGCTATACGTTCAGCCAACATGACCTCAGTTGTGCCCGACTGGTCTGTGTTCTGCCGGCGTCTCACACCCTGCGCGGGATATTTGGAAGCCCTGGCCGCTGAGAACGTCGGTGTTTTACAATCAGTGCGGTTTTCCAGCCCTTAACTAGCAATCTAGACGACATACGAGACCACCCCCATCAAGCGAATCACGCCCACAGGGGTCGAGTTGGCTGACGGCCGGCACGACGAGCTGGACGTTCTCATCTGCGCCACGGGCTTTGACGTGTCCTACCAATACCCCTTTGAAATCGTCGGACGCGGTGGGATAAAGCTAAATGAGCGCTGGGCGCCGGGCGCAGAGGCATATCTCAGCCTCGCAGTAGACTCTTTCCCTAATCTCTTCCTCATGTACGGCCCTGGATCTGGACTGAACGCGGGAGGGATTATCCCGATGCTAGAAGCGCAGTTGAAATATATCATCAAGGCGGTGGTGAAGCTGCAGAGCGAGCGTCTGAAGAGTATAGAGGTGAAGAAGGAGGCCACTGCAGATTGGTCGGAGCATATGCAGGTGCGTGTCTACTACTTCCATTGTGTTCTCGATGTGACGATGCTACAGGGTTACTTCCCAAGAGTAAGTATTTATTCGATCCAGAATTGTCGAAGACGCACTGTTGATCTTCTGGTCCAGACTGTGTACTTGGATTCGTGCCAGTCTTGGTATAAGACACCTGAGGGCAGAATAATCGCACTTTATCCCGGTGGGTGTCGTTGCTCATCATGAGTCCTTTCCTTGCACTTATCTGATCAATTTGTCTAGGCAGCGCTCTTCACTCAGTGCGGGCCTTAGCGAATCCGCGCTGGGAGGATTACAACTACGAGCGCATTGATAAGACACACAACAGACTGTACTGGCTTGGGTCTGGACAGACGGAGAATGAGCGTACTCAGACGGGCGATTGTGAGACTTCTCTATTGTCACGACTATATCGTCCCTGATTTTGCACGTTCACAGTGGCGTGGTACTTGAATGACGTGGACGTACCTCCGATCCCGGCATAAACGTACGGGGAAAGCGGCAGGGATTTGTATGAGTAGCAAGTGTCTCTAAATAGAGCCAATTTGAAATTTTTGTTGTCTGATTGAAGAAGTTGACCATGCTGGAAGAATTGTTCAGCAAACATCACCCCCGAACGGTGCAGGTTGTTCGTTGATCGACGTTGATCCCTTGACCGGTCGGACACGGACGGAGCCAACGGCAGATAAAAACAAGAGCCTGCAAGCACAGTTGACAAGATTTGAAGGTGGACGGAGAACATATATTCAAACCACACGATTGAGCATGAAGAAGCAAGTCATTAAATATTGGTCATCAAATCGCATACGTTGAGTCATCCACCTCGATATCATTCTTCTTGGAGTTGGCCGTTTTCCTGGTTAAAAACCCCGAGAGGTCGCCCACGGGAAAGTAAAATGGCATCTCGACTGCAGCGAAGATCAGGACTACGGCGAGGTACCACCCGCCGACGACGTTTGCCTGGGAATAGCTGGATAAGAATGATAAGAGAGGGTGATTGTAGGATGACGCACGAATCCAAAGGAGCCGGCGGTTCGCACTGACGGAATGAAAAAATCAATTTCCGTAAAATAGTACGAAGAGGGCGGACGAACAGAAGATGAGCGACATGGCCGTATTACCGACTCCAGCACAGTGATACGCCGCTGCCACTGCAATTGCCGCATCTGAGCATCGCTGAATTGCTGGAATAAATAGAAGATGGACAAACAGAACGCGTATACGCAAACCAAAGTTGCAAACACAAACTGCCCGTATTCAAATCATGGTAATCAGTTTCCGCGACATTGGAGTGATAGAATCCGTGAGACATACGACGAATACGGCGTTGGTGCGCAGGGCCGCGAGCATGTAAATGAAACAGAGGACTGCCCAGAAGGTGAAATATAGCTGGACGCCGTGATTAAACGTAGATGTGTTCGTCCCGTCCGGATACACCGACGCGATCTCCTTCGATGGGTCGAATATCACACCAAGACTAAACCTAGATGACGATGCTCATGATATCAGCATGGAAGGATTTACGGCGGCATGGTCGACTTACCAGTAGCCTCCAAATGAAGAGAACACCACTGGTCATGTACAGAGCTCAGAAAGAACATAGAAAATGATCGGACGACATAGAAAAGAGCATTACCGGACGAGAAGGTATTGCCCATGACCTATAGCACATGTGTTCAATCAAATCGCGAGCGCGCTGCAGATACGGAAGCAAGGAAAGACCTACCCATTCAAGAACGCCGCCGATGGTCATCCCAAGCCCGCCGATGAAGTAGTACACGCCTATCATGCCTGGAAGTGAGGCCGGCGCGGCGCCGTCCCAGCGCATGAGCATGCATGCAGTGGGGGTCAGCGTGAGGAGATACGAGATGATGGCGATCGCCGTAGGGTTGCCAAACTGGCGTCGCGTAAAGGGCGGACCGCGGGGCCCGCCTTCGGGCGGGAAGAAAAGCCTCTCATATTGTGAAGGGCTGAGAAGGATGGGGCTTTGCGCGTAGGCGACCTCGGAGACGAATCCCTTCTCGTGGACATGTTGCGAGGTGCTGGAAATGTTGCGCGTCTCGAGGCGAGGCAGCGGCTGATGCGACATTGAGAGGTTCAAGGGAGTGAGTGGCAATTTACTTTCCTGATAACTGGCTTTTATGTGAATAGATTTCGTGAGAGTTTCGACCAGAGAAACGGTCGTATTGACAAGAATATAGGCTTCGTATGTGGCCTTTCTTTCGCGCAGCCTTCCAATGAAATTCAATCCTGTGGTCGAGAGAAGAAACAGGGCGGCGGACCACCGGAGAACCATCTAGATACAGTGAAGTCACGACTGGTACAAATGGCAGACGACATCACCCTTATATCACCCACCAGAGGCCCGATCTACTGAGAAATGTAAAATCGAATCGGTACTCGCCGGACAATTGACGTACCTGCGAAGAATACTTAGTCGACACGGATAATGGCAAGAAAAGCAATGGAAAAACAGACGCAGGGCTAACTCGTCAGGTGGCATGTGGAGTTCGAACTTCGCCCCGGTCCCCCACGTTCAATACGAGCGCTAGCATCTTGTGCGTCTTCAAGGGAAATCATTTTTTCCGGCCAATCGAAAGTGGCTGGAGCAAGGCACTGACTGAGATCGCATAGAACCGCCGTCTTGCTGCGAAGACGACAAAAGAATGCCACTTCGGACACACGGGCGATTCGTGAGGTCAGCTACGTATGTCCCATGGGTCACTACTCGGAAAATTCGGTTACAGTCCTGGAGTGTACTTGACTCATCACCTACGAAAGCATGCAAAAGGGGGCGGTACCGGTGACTCATAAATGGAACGCGAACTGTAAGTCATTGGTGGGTTTTCGCGCCGCCTCACCGCAAGCCTGTGGAGGAAGATCTAGAGAAGGACAATCAGATGATGATCCCTTTGGCTGTGTTGCGATTCTATCAGCGTTTATGTAATGCGTCCTCTTCCAGGTCTCTTGCGATAGCATAGTGAATCATGGGTACCACGTTGAGATACCACCTTCTGCCCCGGAAGGAGGCCGATCCCAATGCTTTCTAGTATTTACCTGAGCGTCCACCTCGACGCCATTTATTCCGGAGTCCAAATTGAAGATGTTCTTCATCCGACATCGAAGCTTCATCGATATCTCCGTCACTGGCCATGCCCGCTCCGGCATTGCCCGCTTTTGGTTGCTCGAAGTACATACTTGCTGCTTATCCTTGGCTCATCCACTCGATCGCAGCCGAGGCACGTATTAGATCAGATCTAGTTAGATGACCGGACCGACGCGTCGCATCCCCAAATTTCCACATTTAGAAGGGGAAATTACAGGAGAAGGAGATCAACGGAAGAAAACGCAGATAGCACATGAGTCGATAAGCTTTTGAGTTTCTCAATGTAGGTAGGTAGACGCGGGAGAACTGTGGATCGCACGGAGCCCAGTCATAGGCAATTTTGCGGATGCATGAACATGGCCCACCTTTATGGTCATATATAGCGAGTCGGCTCGTAGCCTCGTACTGAACGGGTGTACTCCCAACTTCAATGCGCTTCGTAATTTTCTCATATTGCTCCTCATTCCGTATGTCCATTCTGAAGAGTCAACTCAATCGTGAACAGGCGGTCAATGGGCGAGATGTCGTCATGAGCACGTCGCGGAGAAATCGTTACATAGTGTAGTTGCGGCAAACAGCAAGTGGCAATCACTTTACTGATGCCCGAATCAATGGCCTCTAAGTACTTGACCTCAGAGTTGCTCGGGAGCACTGCCCATTAGCATAACGTTTGTGTTTATTCATTGGATCATCCACTCTCTTCCATCCCTCAATACACATACCTAAAATCGCGATTCTGCCGATCCGTCAAATCCAGGAGTTCCTACATTCCCAATTAGTCAATTCCCATACATCCCATACAGAACACGCAATGACACACCTTGTCGACCTTGACCTTCTCCCCGTCAATTTCAACGAACACGTCCTCGTCCTCTTCGACTTCGGGCTCCGCGTCGCGCCGCTGATTTTCCGCGACGAGCAGCGCGCGGATGAGTAGGACGAGGACCATGCACGAGAGGTAGCAGACCGCGATGATGATCCACGGAATACGATTGCGTGGTTTGTATTGGACCTAGACAATCGGGCGATAAACGTTGATTTTGGGGGCAAAAGTCGAGCCGCGCACCTTCCACATGAATGGCCCTGCTGAATTGCCGATGCACTGGATCAAAATGAGCTCTCGATAGTTGGAGGAAGACGGCTAGAAACGCGTACATATGCCCCCAGCATAATCGCGTTCGTGGTGACGCGCTTGGTGTGTCCGCAGTGACAGCAGAGAGCCAGGACAACGCGATAACTGACATGACAGAAATAAGCTCATACCGAATCCCATTTTTGCCAACACTTACCGAAGCCCGTCGTTCCCACACCTAGAATAACGGCTCAGTACTTGCTCAGATCATCAAATTCATTGGGCTGGACGTACCAGAGATCCACACCCCAAACAACAACCCCACCTTGTCGCTCCACGGCAAAACATTCACGAGAATGGGTCCCAGCACGTTCGGAACCATGTAGAAGAACGCGACCAAGCGCGGGAGCCCGTACGCGCAGAGACGTGCACACCCGTCCAGATGGTGACGATCTCGACGACGCCGGGAACGCAGCTGAGGAGTGTCGTGTGTAGGACGCTAAATCCGAATCCGGCCACAATGAGGGATTGTTGGTTTCTGAAATCAGATGAGCTCAACACGACGGATCGGGTGGCCAAGAGCTACGCACGTCAAACTATAGGGTAAGCATGAGCATCAGACTAATGGAATACAGACTAGGTGTACCTGTTGGGCACGTTGTCGAGCGCGGAGAATAGAGCAAAGAGCCAGGTTTTGGGGTCCAGAAGGGCTTCAATCATTCTTCACATTAACACATCAATATCACCAAGGTTGTCAAGGACGGAGGAAGAAATTCAGACGCACTGTTCTTTCTTGAAGTGTTTATTCTCTACCCCCGTCTGATTTTCCTGCATCACGCAATGACTATGATCAAAGACGACCAGGGTCAATGGTGAACGCCACGTACTTTCAATCTCCTGACTGCGATTGCACGCTCCGCCCGTGTGAGGAACCAAGCATTTGTCGGCGAATCGGGGAAGAAAAACCTTCCGTCATGCCGTTCAACGCCGTCCCGGAGTTAGATTCGGAGCTACTTACCAGAAGGATAGCGAGACGAGGAGCGTTAGGATGCCCGTGATGATCATAAGCCACTGCCAAGGCTCGAATCCTGACGTCTTGATGTGCAACGTCCCAAAGCTGATGAACCCCGAGATGATTTGGGCTGGGGTGCGTTAGTGAAATGTTGAATGTCTGTCAGAGCCGAGCGAAAACCTACCGGTACCGTTCATGAGGACTGTTATCATGTTAACACTAGACGTATGAATACGGGGAAAGGATACTCACACCAATAGCCGACACGGATGGTCTGCTCCTTGCGGGTGTAAAACATGGAGGAGACGATCAGGAATCTGCGAGAAATAAAAATCCATTAGCTTGTAGCCATTGCTAGATTGGTGGGCGAGGGCGAGTTACCCAGCGGTTATGGATCTTCAGATAGATTAAGAAAAACCCCGAAATGAGGAAAAGATAAAGAATTCACCCTTCGCACATGCCTAGAACGAGTCGCACGACCAACAGCCCCGCGAAATTCTTGCAGGCGGCATGGGAGCACAATGCGATAGCCCAGACGAAGATGTTCACGCTGTCGGGAACATTTAAAGACGTCGAGGTGGTTCTTGGATGGACGCTTGCCTCATCCATTTCGCGACTGGAAACCGCTGAAGCGCCAGGTTCTGCGGAAATTCGAACACTAGATAGCTCAGATAGAAGACTGTTCCTAGCCTACTGGGCGTCAGATTTGTCTTCGAAATAGAGATGAGTTCATACACTCACCAGTTGTATCTGTGTTCGCGGGGCATTGATTTGCCAAGAATGGCGAGAGACGATGGAACTCACTCGTCCGTAGTGAGATGCGTGGCTTGCCTGGTCGGTCAAGTCAGGACATACTGGTGACGCGGTGGAGTAACTCACTCGATTCCCAGGATTGCAGCGCTACCCAAAGTCGTCTTGTCTGCCAAATTTATAGCATAACTCGAAAAGGAGCGCGGACAAAACGGCGGACGTACCCATGAATTGGATCCAATATAGAACTGTAACGTATCAGAAGGGCTGGGGGGTAAGACAATCAAGACGCACTGCACATCAGGGGAAGGATATGGTAGTCAATCTTTCGCCTGCGACGAATTAGTCGGAGCCAGGCCAAGATACCGAATGCACTCACCGCACGCGTAACGCCTCTTCCAGGTCGAGTGGGCCATTCTCGCCGTACACCAACGCTGCCCCCGTGTCGACCTCGGCGACAGACACTTGTACAGCGGAGTGCTGCTTCTCGTTATCGCCGACCTTCTCGGTGCTTGAACGCTTCTCGTAGTGATCGTTGGATGTGTCCATATGGTGGTCAGATGAGAGGGGTGCGAAGGGAGGTGCGATAGGCCGCGCCCAGGTAATACTTATAGAAGGCTTCGGCGCTGCTATTCATGCCAATGATGCTTCTCACCGGTGCCAGCTCATGGCATTGATTTTGGCGAGATAAGACACATTACCAAAAGGGCCAATTCCTCGTGACCTCGGCAAGCGCCGGCAAGGCTTGGACGCGTCTCATAGGGTCCTACAACGCGTTCTCCAGCCTTCCCGTTCCTTACGATCCGGCCGCAATTCTAATCGGCTCGTAGGCTTTGTATTAGATTATGTCAAGGCTCAGCCTCATCTTATGAGGACGGCCCCAAGACAGCCTTCCAGCCGGGCCGAAAACCCTTCGTCGTCGTTCGAGAACGCTCTAATCTGGCAGCATTTTCTTTTTTTTTGTTCATCATGTTTAGTTGCACCTTTTGCAACAAAGATGGTATGACTGCGCATGGACATCGACATCCACACGAAGAGCTTCCAGAAAATGCAGGAATCTTTGGCCTTGTCGACGTAGCACTGCCAAGCAGGCACACAGTGCTTCGACTCCTCCTGCTGCAACTTCTTTCAACGACACTGTTTCGGATCCTCTGGTAAATTTCTCCCGATTTTTTGTTTTTCCTCTTCCTGCTAAATACTTATACCTTTGCCGCTGATTCCAGAACCCCCGCCACCTGCCTCTCTGGAACCCCCGCCCACAAATCCTTCCAAAGCCCCTACTCCCAGACGCTGTGTCAAAAGTTAAAACCAAACCAAATACATTCGAGGTCTATGAAAAATTCTCAAATCGACCCATGCGCGATCCTGATGAATCAATCGTTCTCGAGAACATGCATATGTATCGATCGCCTAACATCCTCGTTCCCGAGAAAAACTTTCATAAACGAGTGCGTCGCCGCGAATGTTCACCCATGACTCCCATTCGCCAAACCCACCGTTGCTCGCTTCATGAGCTGGTTACATATGGGCTTGAACCTCAAATCGACTCAACTACCTCCGTGGCAACGTTGTCTCGTTCTGGAATGAAAATCCTTCGACGCAGACCCTAAACCCGTGTATCACCAAGTCACGCATGAAGGTGGCGCGTGATTCAACGAAGATCTCTTGGTCTGAAAGACGCAAGGCGTCCGTATTCAAAGTCAAATTGGCGACGGTGGTGGCACTTTTCCTCCGCCCATGCTGTGGAAAAGGTAATACACACCGTACTGATACACATTCGACAACGAATCATACAAAATAGGAAATCCGCACTTCGAACTCCCTCACATCCGGAACCGCGCAACTATACATGCCCAACGGACTCGCAGCATTCGATAGCCGGCGCGGCAGCACCTCTCTCGTGCGCCCATGTCCATGTCCCGCTTGAGATGCGGTCCCGTCGCGCTCATACCGCGCGTCGAGGAAGAGGAGGCTGCCGTACAGAGGCATATCGACGCCATACCCGGCGAGCGAGAGCGCGGGTCCGGATGTGAAGTGCGCGGCGGGGTTGGAGAGAGGACGCGCCACGTCGGTCTCCCCATCTTCTCCGCAGCAGGGCAGAATGTGAACGCCTGCAGCGCAGAGCGATATCGCACGTAGGGCAGTGCGTCGGCTTCGTGCCAGCCAAAAGCACTTCGCAGACGCGAAAAGAAGCTCATATTGGGTAAGAGCTCGTCACGCACGGAGTTGTACAGTGTGAGCACGGAGGCACCGCGCCGGAGGGGCTCTTGAAGACGCGCAGGGTGAGGACCTGTACCTGGTTCGGCGTTTCGGGGTAAAGCACCTCGGAGATGAGCGGCGCTGGATGCTGCGGAGTGGTGATGTCGAGTAGACGCGGCATCGCGCGACAGGTACGCCAGAGAAGGGAAGGGGAGGAGAGGGAGTAAACGAGAAGGAGCCGACGAGTGACGGGATGCGTTGAGGTGTAGGTGACTGCAACGTGACCTGGGAGAAGCGCCGCGCGCATCTGGGAAAAGAAAAGTCTTATATAGCCGACGCGGATAGATATCAGTGGAATATTCACAGTGAAGGATGGGGGAATTCCAGGAGGGCGTACGTCCTGTTTCGCCAGTCGATGATTAGCAACAGATCCGAAGCTTCGAACGCAAATTCCGTCCGGATAGATATGGAGAAAAAGTTGCCGAGCAGCGACGGATGCTCGATGTCGTCGAGGATAGGCATACAGAGAACTTCACGCGAGTCCCCGGTGCGAAGATCGATCTCCACAATGTGGATTGCTTTCTCGCTGATAAGCATTAATAAATATTGCGGATAACATGGCGCAACTGCGTGAAACTCACTAGCTCGCGCCGTAGGTCTGAAAATTGACCACTATCGTATCTCCGCCGTCCATCATATCCCAGGACCACGATGACACCCGGTGAGGCTGAGCCCACACGCACCGCTCTGTCGCTACTTCCCAGATCTTGAGGTCGTCCCAGCGGTCGCAGAGAAAGAAGTACTTCCCGCCCGGAAGCAGCACGACGGAGGCGCGCGTCCCGAGCGGTTTGTCGAAACGCACGACAACATCCCTCTTCAACTTCGGGGGTGCCGCACACGTGGAGGACCATGTCTTTGGGCCCCAGACAATGTGCTTTACCAAATCAATGAGTTGGTGGGTCGTGTAGGCGTGCAGCTGCTCTGCAGGCTCCGCATCGCGCAAGCCACGCCATTCAAGATCGCGGATGAGATGTATCCAAAGCTGTTTGGATAAGGCGATGGTCCGACACTGCCTGTTCACCTAGAAGCTGTCGGTCGTCGCCCACGTAGACGATAAACTTGGTTTCAATGCTTACCCGTGTGAAGGACAAAACATCCGCGATATCGCAGCAGGCGAGTATCTCGGCGACGGCGTGCTCGTCAAGGTCGCAGAAGCGCATGAGAGTGGCAAGACGAGGGCATGATAACCAGCACAAAGAATCGGCGCTATCAAACAGAAGACGGGACGGAGGCCTCAGTGGATCATCTGGATGATACTTAGCAGGCGCCAGGTCGGAGGCCGCGTGATCTGATTGAAATCACTGATGAAAACTCCCACCTTTGTGGGCCTACCGACTCGAGCGAAACATCAAATTTCAAACGTTGTCCCACCAGGAGAGGTAGGTTACGACTGAGAGCCTCAATTAAATCCTAGGCCACGGCTCGAATCAGCAAAAACACGCGCCGCGGCCGCCGGCACGGCACGCTTTGTCCAATTGCCACCCATAGCGCAACGTGGCAACTTAGGTCTTCTAACTTTTCGTGCCAAGACTACTCTGGGTTCCAATCTCTAAGTGCTGGACCCTTCTTATACCACTCCCTCATTGTAAGTTCTCGTTCCATCAGCTTGCCTTCCCGGCGCACGTCCTCGAGAGTCGATTG
>QVIE01000639.1:0-13947 GCA_013387415.1 Panellus pusillus | reverse complement strand
ATAGTCTCCGTGGTCGAAATGAGCATAAAATCACGCGCGCCGTCGCGGGTCCCTTTCGATTTAAAAGTGGAAGCATCGCCTTGTCGACTAGGGCTCGTTCACCAAGGTCATGCTGTTGCGGAGCATTTTTGTGGCCTCTTTGGCTGTCTTCGCTGCCGGTCTCGAAAATCTTGCTGGCCGAAGCCTTGCTAGCGAGATCCTGGATGCCCTCGAGTCGGCTGTGGAGTGTGGCGGATGCCACGCGATTTTGGTACCCCTACAAGCGGTGGGCAAATCTCATGGTTGTGTGTTGGTTCAGGATTGATCTTGACGCGGTTCTACTTAGCTCGCGCACCTTGGAAACGACGATTTTGTCGACGTCATCACGGACATATGCACCACCTTGGGCGTACGTTCAAAGCTCTTTTTGATCGTTTCATTTTTGACAACTACAAGCGCAGCTCGACGACGACGATGTATGCACCGGCGCAATCGCGCTCGAGGGCCCCATTCTTGCTCATTCCCTGCGTAAAATGTCCGTGACTGGCGCCACGGCGACTAAATTCTGCACGGCCGTCTTTGGACTGTGTGACCCGCCTGCGGTGAACGCGTTCACAGTTCCCTTGGCGGCTCCCCCGCGTCGCCCAAGACCTGGACGTCGACCGGCAAGACTCCGTTCCAGGTCGTGCACTTCAGCGACGTGCACATTGACCGTGACTATACAGTATGCGATTTCGTTCTTTCTTGACCTTGTGCGATATTGACTTCCGTACGCAGGTTGGGGCCGAGGCAGACTGCTCCAAGTCTATCTGCTGCAGGTTCACCTCTTATCCAAGCGTTCCTCTACTCTGACTGATGCACACATAGAAATTATGCGGACCAGGCCGGAGACCCGATCACTCAGCCGGCTGGACCCTTCGGAGAGTCCACTTGCGATGCCCCTCCGGCGTTGGCAGCCTCAATGTTGACCGCCATCGGGACTCTGGCAGGTGACGCCCAATTTGCCCTCTTCACCGGAGATGTGCAAGAAGGTAGGTTCAGAAATTATCCCTAGACTAAGATTGAGCCAATTTGCAAGGCGACATATGGCTTACGACAGAAGAGTACGTCGGTACATTTGCCTCAGTATGGACGTGGTGCTGACCAATTTCAGTGAGGTTGACGCAGATCTTGTCGATTGGAACTCTCAGATGGCAGCTGCTCTCGACATCCCCGTATACCCTGTCGTCGGTGCGTTATGACCTCTCGCCGCGTCAGGCCGCAGCTTTTAATATGGTCTCCCAGGCAACCACGATACCTCACCCGTCAATAATTTTCCGCGGAACACCACCGACACGACGTACGACATACCCTGGGTCTTCAATACCCAGGGCGCAGGATGGGAGGTGCGTGCACGTCACCACGACCGGATGCAGGGCTTAATCCATCCGCCTAGCAATGGATCGGCACGACCGCCGCCGCTCAGGAGGCGGATAACTTTGGTAGCTACGGGGTAAATGTCCCTGGACATAACCTACGGCATGTCATTTTCAATTGCCTAGAGAACGATAATAAGCAGCGCTTGCTACAGTATCATCTCCATCAATACCCAGTACTGGTACAAACAGAAGTATGTCCTTTCGCTATGTCTATTCCTTGTCGTCTCATCTTCCTCCTTTATTCCAGCTTCTGGCTGTATGACAGCGACACTCTTCAGCCGGACCCTAATGGTGTCTTGTCCTTCCTTGCTTCCCAGCTCGAAATTGCCGAGACCGCGGGTGATCGTGCGTGGATCATTGGACACATGCCGCTTGGGAAGAGCGATGCGCTCCATGATCAGGTCCCCTTTCTCATTCGGTGACCCTCGTCGTGATCTGACTCTGCTTTTGCTACTAGTCGAACTACTACAACCAAGTCATCCAGAGGTATTCCAATACCATCGGTATGCACACCCACCTTTGATTTGAGAGTAACGGTCCATCCTTGTTGCACAGCGGCGCAGTTCTTCGGCCACTCCCACAAGGACGAGTTCGAGATCGGGTACTCGGACTATACGGATCAGACTACAGCGACTGCCAACCAGTTTGCGTGGGTCAGCCCTTCGCTGACTCCGACGAGCGGAAACCCGGCTTTCAAGGTCTATGACATTGACCCCGACACGTACGAAGTCATGGATATGCATGTTTATATCAGTAGGCATTCCGGATCTCTGCCTTCTTCATCTTCTCATCCTTTATCCGAAGCGAACCTCACTGCTCCGACTTTCCAGACGAAGCGTATGTTCTTTGTTTACTTGACGAGCGGAACACATAGCTAATAATCTGACACAGCCGTGTGGGAGCTGTATTACAGCGCACGCGAGACGTATGGCGCGCTCGTGGGCGTCCCCAGCGCGACAGAGTCACTCAGCCCGGCCTTCTGGCATGCCGTAACCGAAGTGTTTGCCAGCAACACTACGGCGTTCCAGGAGTACAACACGCGCATCAGCCGCGGGGGCAAGGTCGCCGCGTGCGATGCGACGTGCCAAACCACGGCTATATGCGATATGCGCGCGTTGCGGGCGGAGAATAACTGCGTGAGTATTGCTTCGAGTATTCCGTTATGCAGTTGGGCTGGTGCTGATGCTTACGTAGGATGTGCCCACGCCGGGATTCAGTTTCAGGAAGCGCGAGTTGGGTAAAAGGGTTCAGGACAGGCACGATGAATGCTCGGGGGGCTTTTTGGCCCTCTCTTCTCTCAGCTATTGGGGCGAACGCCGTCTGAAGAGTTTATTTTCAAGCAGGCTTCATCTTCCATGTTGTACCGCTCTCTGAAGGGATTTTCTATACCTGCCTTCAACATTTTTGTGTGGAAAGCTACCGAGCATGGCTGAGAAACTGCTATTTGTGAGTTGATGCGGAAAATGCTTGGTTTTGGATGCAATTGGCCCATAATTGCCTTTTCTGGCTCCCGGCGTCGTGGTGCTTGGACTGGTTGTGTTTCCCGATCAAACTGTCCTTTGACCTCACTTTCGTTTCCGAACAAGTGTTCAACGTATTTTCCATCTTCAAATTCATCCACAAGAGCGTCTGTTGTTTAGGGGCCTCTGGATCTTTGTGCACTTCGTTTCGGCTTAACTTCGGTCTGCCAATCCTGGGGAAATTGCGGGCTCAGATTTCTCCACCGAATGACGAGGAACGACCTGGCCTCGTTTACCTGTCGCGATAACTCAAAACAATGCGCCCTACCGTGTGTGGACTGTGCAGCGGCTCGTACGAATACCATGCCGAATGGCACCTCTATTTTTTTTCCGATGGTCTCGTCAAAACCTCATCGCTTTTTCACGCCACTGATCAGACTAGTCTCGCTTTAACAAAAAAATATTAATACCCACAGACAGCGGAGGAAGACCAATTTTGCTGCAGTTTACTATAGAAGAAAATCTCTCAGGCTTGTGTCGCGACATCATCGCCCTTTTCGTCTGAATCGAACTGGCGCTCTTCCTGAGGCTCCTGAGGTCATCAAATCCGCCGATGAAGTGACTGGCACCCCGGCATCGCCCGGTCGTGCGTTGTCCAGGACAACTTCTCACTCGTGGTTCAGAAAATTCGACGAGGAATGCGGAGATAAGCGCAAGTTTACTCCTGCAAACCGGCCGCGGCTTCCTATGACAGAAGGATTATCTCTCGACCGCGCGTCCTTGCTCTATCTATCGGCCGAGATTGACATGGTGGCGTGCGTCGTGCTCGTAAAAATCTGTATCACCTCGCCTTTGAGGTCCTGCAAATCACGAGGCAGCGGTCGTTGACAACGTTGTCAAGACACAGGTAGGGAGAAAAACGTTTCCGCAAAATGTCCCCCGGAATCGACTCGGTTTTTGCATTGCCCAGGGCGTGGAGTGGGCACGTTGTCCGACAATGAAGCGCCTAGACTCGCTTCGTGAGTCAGTGGAGTGCGACCGGTATTTTTTTCGAGCACAGCTCCGTCTCGAGGACACCAGTGAATGTCGAAACGCCATGACCGAGCCCTTCGGATTTAACTTGTACTATCTTAATCTAGAGACCCTCTCAGAAGCCAGTCGCCTTCTTCATCAAAATGGACACGCAAGTTATTTAAACCCCGACCTACTTCCATTCCGAAGATGGGTTCCCTCGCCCTACGTCCAGGCACCCGGACGGCTAGCAGAACGTCACTAAACGGTGCCTCTTTCCCCACCGGCTGGGTTCTGCTCGAACACGCTGCGTCTTCGTGTACATCCGGGTCCATATGCATCGATTCGACGGCAGCGGCGGGGGTGCGAAAACGCGATAACCGCGTTTTATCCCGCGTGTGACGATTAACACGTTACATCACGCGTTCGACCGTCCTTGAGCCTTCCAAATCCGGCACAATGAGTTCTCTCGATACGGAAGCGTCTGGATTCCCTTCGGGGTCTTTGGTACATGCGCCCCGAGGTGTCTGTTCTGTTCTGTCCGCACCCCTTAGGTGTGGCGTGCCCTGCCCTGCCCTATATATAAGAGGCTCGGCGCGTCCGCCTTCCCTCGAAACCACCGTCCGTTATCGTTCCAGTCGTCGTACGCACGCCCCTCGAGTCTCTCCTCGTCCCGTATGTCTTATGCTCCTCCTCCGGTGCAGATGCCCTCCGATTCATCATCTTCATCTCCAACCAAGAACGCACATTCGACGCAGCGGCGAGGGAAGACGCCCCCGGCGCAGCCGACCGAACCACCACCTCCACCACCGCCGCCGTCCCCGCGGGTGCTCTCCCCCACGGCTACGATCGCACAAAACTGGGCGAAGATGTCGGCCGAGGAACGGCAGTGGTGGTTCGGGAAGGACGAGGAAGCGCGGCGGCGGTACGAGTCGCCCCGGCCGCGGCCGCGGAGAACGGTGCCCCCGCTCCCGCACACGAAGCTGTGATTGATTGGACAGAACCCCTGCTGGTGAGGTGAGCACCAACCACTGCGAGCGAGCCCCACCCTCCCGCGAAGAACCCACCCAGGCTTACTGTATGATGCCACCTCCTTCCTATCAGATCGCAAAAAGCCAAGGTTCTTTATCTTCTTTTATGCGCTCTCGCCGGGGGGTGTATTCCGCGATTGTATACTTCGGTGGGAGGGGGAGGGGCGGGAGAGAGTGGCGTTGGCAGGGCAGGCTACACGTCTTACACACAATTGCAATTGTACTTTTATAATTCGGGGTGGATCCAAGTCGAGTCGAGTTGGCCATGGGCGCAATCGTGCTTGTGCTTGTACTGATGGTGCGGGCGGCCGCTGCGTTCGAACGGTGAGGCCGACTAGGTAGGTTAGCGTCGTCCGTGTCCCGATCCGTGAGTCCATCTGTGGGGCGACGGCAGATCTGAGCTGGCTGGTTGGCTGCGAAGCAAAAGACGGACGGACGGACGCAATAGAGGCGTGGGTTCGAGGTTTATTTCTTCATTTCTTCTCTGCGTCCTCGTATTCCGCGACAATTTCTGTATGGTCTATGATATTTTCTGCATAGGGAAGGGGCGGCGTCAGCAACAGCAGCCTTTTTGCGTGTAGGAGAGGAGAGGAGGAGATGAATCCAGCATGCTATATGCTTACTTACATTACAGACGATCATGTTTCCATTCCATACTTCTGGGAGTACGTAGAGCCGTGGAGTCGAGTTATGTTGCGTTGCGTTCATGATGATCAGCGGCCTCGGAATTACTGCAGGTGGCCATGGGAGCAATCGTGCTTGTGCTGGTGGCGGGGGGCTGCGTTCGTCTGCGTTTGAACGGTGACGCGGACTGACTTTAACTTAGCATCGTCTGTCTGTCTGTCCACCTGTCTGTCCAGTCCCAATCCGTGTCCTCCGGCGGCGCGCGCGTCGACGGTCCATCTGTAGGGCGACGGCAGATCTGAGCTGGCTGGCTGTGAAGCGAAAGATGGACGGACGCAATAGAGGCGTGGGTGAGAGGGTTTATTTATTTCTTCTGAGCGTCCTCGCAATTCGCGATTACTTCTGTACAGTATGTGGTATGTTCTGCAGAGGGAAGGAGCGGGGCGGCATCAGCAACAGCAACCTTTCTACGTGTAAGTAGGAGGGGGGAGATAAATCCGGCATGCTTACTTACATTACAGACGATCATGGTTCCATTCCGTACTTCTGGGGGTATGTGGAGTTGTAGAGTCGGGTTGCGTTGCGTAGCAAGTTATACGTCTTACACACAATTGCAATTGTACTTTCATAATTCGGGGGGGATCCAAGTCGAGTCCAGTCGGGAGCAAGCGTGCTTGTGCTTGAGCTGGTGCTGGTGGTGCGTTCGTCTGCGGTTTGTCTCGAACGGTGGCGCCGACTGGGTCGGGGCAGATCTGAGCGCGGTGGTGAGGAGGTGTATTTGTTTATATCTTCTACGCGGCCTCGTGTTTGAATTTCGCGATTATTTCTGTATGGTATAGTATATCAGTATATCAGTATACCTTCTTTCCACGTGCTGTAGGAGGGGGGAGATAAAGCTTACTTACATTACATATTTCGTACTTCCGGGGTACGTAGAGTCGTAGAGTCGCGTTGCGGTGCGGTGCGTTGCGTTTATGCTGCTGCCGGCTCCTCCGGCTCCCCCTCCGCGTCCTGATCATCGTCCTCGTCCGCCTCCTCAAGCCGTGCACTCTGAGTCTGCTCGCTCGACGCATCAGCGGGGGCGGATGCTTGCCCACCCAGCGCACGAGACACGTGCGCCTGCAGCAGGGGATGCACCTCTAATACGGCGCCCTGCACGCGCGCGAGGAGGGCGGGCGGGATCTCGCCTTCTGCTTCTCCATCCTCCCCCTCCCCATCCCCTCCCCGTCATTTTCCTTTTCGCCCTTCCAGTCAGGCACCTCGACGACCAGCGCACTCGCACACGCGTCCTCGGGCGGCGCGACCGGATGGTGGTGCGGTGCCGCTCGATGGTGTCCCGCGTGGGAGACGTCTTGTTGCAGGCGGCGCACTTCCACCACTGCTTCGTCTGGTGTCGTTGCTGGGCGTGCACTCGGAGGCTGGCG
The DNA here is from genome assembly GCA_013387415.1 of Panellus pusillus. Taxonomy (NCBI): domain Eukaryota; kingdom Fungi; phylum Basidiomycota; class Agaricomycetes; order Agaricales; family Mycenaceae; genus Panellus; species Panellus pusillus. The sequence goes on along the minus strand of QVIE01000639.1, from coordinate 7,000 downwards.
GGGCGCGCGAAGAGTTTGGGGCACCCCGGGCGGGGCACGGGTGCACGGCGCCGGTTCGTGGTCCTGCTCCGCCTCGCCTGCGGGGGGTTGAACAATTTGAAGCCCTCCGAGGACGCCGAGGACTTGGATCAGCCCGCCTATTTCTTGCAGTGATTTCTGCTTTTGTTCGGATTCGGCGGCGGGGGCGGAGGTGAGCGCGAAGAGGAAGACGCGCTGGAGGTGGGGGTGGATGGGTGAGATGGCGGAAGGGTGAGGGTCTGTGTGGCGGCTAGGGTGCTTGAGAGGACGCGGACGGCGTCGCATACGTCGGCGAGGAGGCCGTCGGCGTCGGCGCGTCGGCGCTTCGGCGGGGATTCGGCGTCGGGGCTGGCTTCGTGTTTGCGCTTGTTGAGGGAACGGGCGGAGGCGTCGGAGTGGCGGAGGTTGCCAAAGAGAGTCTCTGATTTTGCAAGTGTAATGAGCAAGCGGCTGAGTGGCACGGCAAGCACCCGCGGCACACTTCCAGAGGCTGCTATTTTCTCGAGCACATCCAGCAGGCCGCCGTCTTCATTTTCTGGTATTTTCGCCGCCGCAAACGTCGAGCGCGCTGCAGGATCGCGCTCCAGCGACGCCAGGATGGCCCTCACCGTCGCCACCGCTGCCTGTTCCTTGGCATTCGGCACGGGTACAGCAGCAGCAGGCTCAGATTTGCTGAGCTCGGCCCAAAGCCCAGATGCAATTTGCTCCGCCTCGGCGTCGATGTCTTCGTCTTCGTCTTCGTACTCACCGTCCCAGTCCCCGTCCTCGTCGCCTTCCATGCTTGCCAGAAAGAGACACAGAATTGATGGCACTGATGCCAATCAAATTATCAAATCATGCGCAGCCAAATCGTTGGATTCTGCCATGCACTCTTGAGGTCCTCGACCGCCTAATCGACAACCTACACGACGACTCTGCTGCCTTGCGAGTCTGCAGCCTGGTCGGCCGCGGGTGGGTTGCGACGAGCAAATACCATTTTTCAAAGGTGCAAGTGTCGCCAAGTCGGTTCGCTGCTACTCGTCAAGGCCGCAAGTTACGGGACTACTGTATCAACCACGGCCTGTCTTTTTCCTTTCAAACCTGTGTACCCTGGCGGTCAAGCCCATTTGACTCTTTGCGCCCTGCTTGGCTTAGCTTGAATCAGGTCTTGACGGAGCAAGAACAATTATAATTAGTAGAGAGCCAGTCAAACACGCGCTCTATCATCAGCATTAGGACTTTCCTTTCTACTCTTCTGCTCCCACTGGATAATTTACATCTGCCGGCCTTCGTTCGAAATCTCGCCGGTTTGACGGCATTGATTCAATATAAGACAAGTCAAGCGCCGTTGAATCAGCGCCGCCTCACGCCTCACGTTTCTGTCTCACCCGCTTCTCTAGGGCGATTCTCTCTCCCCCGCGCCCTTCCCGGTGATGTTCATTGATGATGAGGAGTCCTCGATATCCATTGAGGATGAGGAGTGGTCCATTGATGATGAGGACTCAGAGGACTCCATCTCAGTCACGGTTCCTCAAGTCGATTCCCTGCTTGAGTATTGCAATGAAGTTGTCGCGTTACTCGCAAAACGGGGCCAGAGGACTGGGGACATCTTCCAATCCGTGCTGAAGACGCGCAAGCGGCGCTTGAAGACGCTGCGCGATAGCGAGGCGGTTCGGATATCGCATGGCAACCTACTGAAAATACGCTTCTGTAAGCTGCTGGGCTCTTTGACTTTTCGTACGTGACAATGGCTAATGAGGATGCTCTCAGACATGGAACGCTCAGACAAGGATGGGGATTGTTGAAGCTTCCTGTGCCGATTTTTGGGGTATCTTATCATCTCTCGCGCAATGTTCGTGGGGCTATCTCATCGATATCATGGCCCGTTTCGATTGGAGGTAAAACGGGTATGTCTGTTCTTTTGTATGTGAGTCGTTGCTCACGATAACCCAGTATGGGTTGGAACAGACGATTTGGATCTGGTGGAGAGAGCACCTCTGAGAACCCACCTTCGCAGTCCAATGAACCAGAAGATCAGGATAATGAACCCCTCCTCCGAGTCATCAGATGTTTATTTCCCACCTCTCTGGTAAGTGCGGCCCCTTCATTCTGGCAACATAAGTATGTTGACCGTACATTCGCAGGCGGACAGGGAGGCTCTGGTGGGTCCAGCACACTCGGTTGGGGTGGACCTGGCGGTCGTGGAGAAGGTCCCAAACTATATGCCGATATCATCAATTGCAAGGTGGAAACTCTGATGCCAACATCGACACCCGAGCGGCAAAACGTCCTGTGGGCTACGATACCAGCGCAGCTCGCTGCCGGGCTTATCCCTCACTATCTTCCCGGAAAACTGGAGCTACAGCCACAGACTTCAATTACTCATGTGCATCTGGTGTCTGACTTTTCTTCCTCCGTTCTGCTTCTTTTCCTTATTATCAAATGGCTCTTTGAATCTCGCCCAGAATCTATAGCCACTTTTTAGTCCTCCGTCTTCAATGTGCCAGATGCCCTCCATACTGTACCCTACTACACCCTTGTCGAGCGCCCGCCGCCTGGATCGCCATAACCAGTTATACATATATTTGCAGCTTCGACGTGGTCGTATTCCTGTTCTAGTTGAAGAAGTTGACCTTCGTATACAATATGTGCCACTGAGCAAGAGAGCTCGAGGGATGCAGTCGGTGCACCTACTCCACCTACTTAGGTGCACCTCATCCATATCCGAGCCCTGCCGATCCTGATTGATCACCGGCTCTGCGCGGCATCCTCTCGCGATGCCCCCCTCCGACAACTTTTTCTAGCCGTGCATCGAGGAAGCCCAAGTAGGGGACGCTCTGACTGACGGATCTTTACAGGTCCTTGGCGCGGCCACGACGTAGCTGGATCCTACTTACTTCAAATTGCACAGGCGCGCGCGCTCTTGTTATGAATTCTGATTGGCTTGACTTGAAGCAGGTCTCAGAGGTGTTCGAACAAAAGACGGCCGTTCGATGACTTGCACCGGAGGACATCGTCAACTCCTGCCAGTGGTCTCTCGACGGTTCTCACCCAGCCGGTTCGCTGCTATCGTCAAGGCCGCAAGTTACGGACCTACTGGATCAACCACGGCGTGGCCTTTTCCTTTCAAACCTATGTACCCTGGCGGCCAATCCCATTTGACTCCTTGCGCCCTGCTCTGCTGGGCTTTGATCACTGGTCTCGAAGGAGCAAGAACAATTAGAGAGTCGGTCACTGGGCACTGCGCGCTCTGTCATCAACATTAGGTAGCGTCGAAAAACTTGACTTTCTGTTCTTCTTGTACAAAAACATGAGGATTCATATCTGCCGGCCTTCGTTCGAAATCTTGCCGGTTTGACGGCATCGATTCAATATAAGAGAAGTCCACCGTTGAATCAGCGTCGCCTCGTGTTTCCCTCTCACCCACTTCTCTAGGGCGAGACCCTCTCCCCGCGCCCTTCCCGATGATGTCGTTGGCTCATGATGGCACCGAGTTGGCTTTGGTGTCCGCGATCTTATCACCGTTTCTCTATCCCGACCTGCTTGCGCTCGTCGAGGACCTTGGCGCGTCACATGCAACACAGAGGATCAAGGACATCCTCGAGTCCGTGCTGGAGAAGCGCAAGCACTGGAATATGCTGTGCGATAACGAGATAGATTGGCCTCTGCATCTCGACGCGGCCCTGCTCGAGGGTAAGCTGCTGAGCTTTTTGATTTTTCGTGCGTGAAAATGGCTGATGAGGATCCTCTCAGCCTTGGGATGCTACTGGCCTGCGGCAACGGGGATTCCGCAAGCTCAGCCGCCATCCATCGAGAAACCGCTTCATATCGGATCATATCTTCGATAAAACGGGCAAGCGGCGGACGGCGAAGCAGGTCGGCCAGCGACTGAGTCAGCTGAGGTTCAGCATAGGTAAAGCGAGTATGTCTGTTCTTTATCTGTGATTCGTTGCTACCGATAACTCAGCATGAATTCGAACAGTCGAGGCGGCGGACTTGCGCACCTCTGGAGCCTCACGTTCGCAATCCATCTCCTCCTCCTCCTCCCATGAACCTCAGACAATTATTTCCCATGTCGACCTCTCTGGTTAGTGCGGCCTCTTGCTTCAGGCAACATATATTGACGTGCATCTTAGGTGGACGTGGAGGCTCCGGTGGGTCCAGCACACTCGGTTGGGGTGGATCTGGAGGTCGTGGAGAAGGTCCCAAATTATATGCCGATGTCGTCCATTGCCAGGTCGAAACTCTGAACCAACATCAACACCCCGAGCGGCAAAATGTCCTATGGGCTACGATACCAGCCCAACTCGCCGCCGGGCTTATCCCTCACTATCTTCCCGGAAAACAGGAGCTTCAGCCACGGACACCAGTTATTTCGGATCTACAACCACGGACTTCATTGATTCATGTGCATCTAACATTTGACATTTATTCCTCCATTCCGCTTCTTTTCCTTATTCTCAAATCATTCTTCCAACCTCGCCTTGGTTCTGCTTTCTAGTCCTACCTGTCTTCAATGTGCCGGATGCCCTTCATACTGCACACTTGTGGAGCGTCTGAATCGCCATTACCAGTTATACACGTACTCGCGGCTTTGATGTAGTCGTGTTCCTGCCCTAGCAGAAGAAGTTGACCTTCATATACAATATGTGCCACTGAGCAACAGAGCTCGAGGGATGCAGTCGGTGCACCTAGGTGCACCTCATCCTCAAAGTTTATCTGAGCCCTCAGCCGATCCTGATTGATCACCGGCGCGTGCAACAATGACGAAACTTGATCAGGGCGGCATCCTCTCGCCGCGATGCACCCCTCCAACAACTTTTTTCTAGCCTGATTGGCTTGACTTGAAGCAGGTCTAAGGGGTGTTCGAAAAAGAGACGGCCGTTTCGATGAATTGCACCGGAGGGTATCGTCAACTCCTGCCAGTGGGCTCTGGACGGTTCTCACCAAGTCGATTCACTGCTATTCGTCAAGGCCGCAAGTTACAGAACTACTGTACCAACCATGGCCTGGCTTTTGCCTTCCAAACCTATGTACCCTGGTGGCCAATCCCATCCGACTCCTTGCGCCCTGCTCTGCTGGCTTTGATCACTGGGTCTCGAAGGAGCAAGAACAATCAGAGAGTCACTCAAACTTTGAGTGACTCTCTGATAGTCTCAAACACGCGCTCTATGCATCATCAGCATCAGGACTTTCCTTCCTACTCTTCTGCTCTCACTGGATAATCTAATCTGCCGGCCTTCGTTCGGAATCTCGCCGGCTTGACGCATCGATTTAATATAAGAGCAGTGCGCCGTTGAATCAGCGCCGCCTCACGTTTCCCACTCTCTCACTTCTCTAGGCGATAGTCTCTCCCCCGCGCCCTTCCCGGTGATGTCCATTGATGATGAGGAGTCCTCGATATCCATTGAGCAGTGGTCCATTGATGATGAGGAGGAGCTCGAAGAGATCTTAATCACGGTTTCTGAAGCCGATCCCATGCTTGCGCTTTACGGTTCCTTTGTCGCGTCACTCGCAAAACGGAACGAGAGCTGTGACTTCATCTGGCAATCCGTGCTGGAGCTGCGCGAGCGCTTGAAGACGCTGCGCGATAGCGAGGTAGTTCAGAGGTCGCATTACGACGCACGGATCGTGCGCTTTCGTAAGCTGCTGAGCTCTTTAAATTTTCGTACATGACAATGGCTCATGAGGATGCTCTCAGGCAGGGCAAAGGCACAGGATGGGACATGGTCGAAGTGGCTTACGACGTATGCTGAGAACACGAACGTTATCGAAAGGCATAGTATGGAGTTAAGGAGGATTAATGTTGGGCTACAGTGGTTTCGAAACATCAGCGCCCGTATACGTATGTCTGTTCTTTGTATGTGAGTCGTTGCTCACGATAACCCAGCATGGCTTATTATAACAAATAGTTTCCACCTGGTGGAAGAGAGTACCTCTGAGAACCCACGTTCGCAGTCCAATTATTGGCGGACTCCAGTATCTTTGGAAACCCACCTTCGCAATCCAATGATGTGCAGACTCGAATACCTATGGAAACCCACCTTCGCAGTATAACGAACGTCAGATAACTATTTCCCACATTTCTGGTAAGTGCGGCCAGTGTGCGGCCCTTGATACCGGCAACAGATGTTGACTGTGCATTTGTAGGTGGACATGGTGGCTCTGGTGGGACCAGCACGTTCGGCTTGGGTGGTCCGGAGGTCCTGGAGAGGGTCCCAAACTATATGCGGATGTCATCCATTGCCAGGTGGAAACTCTGTACCAAGATCAACGCCCCGAGCGGCAAAACATCCTGTGGACTACGATACCAGCCCAACTCGCCGTCGGCTTATCCCTCACTATCTTCCCGGAAAACAGGAGCTTCAGGCGCCAGTTATTTCGGACCTACAAAGGACTTCTGTTACTCATGTGCATTTAACATTTGACTTTTCTTCCTCCATCCCGCTTGTTTTACTTATTCTTAACTGGTTCTTCCTACCTCGCCTTGGATCTACTTTATAGTCCTACCTGTCCTCAATGTGCCGGGTGCTGGTCGATAGATATATAATGTCAAGCAGTAATCGACGACCGACACGCATACGTTTCCCGCCAGACGATATGTATAGTATTCTAAGTCTAGAAAGCTCCCACAGCATCAGCATCACCACGAATTCAACACCCGACTCGCCATCTCGAACCAAGGAACGTAGCGCCGTTCGCAAACGGCGACCTACAGCACGTCGCATCGCCATCAGCCTCTCTCTCCATCTCAAATATGATGTACGACTCACCGAATCAAAGTGGGTGTCAACCCCTCGTGAACGCGGGGCAGGCCCTCGTTGCGCCCACACAGTGCGCACGCAGTCGCGCGCCGACGCGTACTTTCGCCCCGTGGAGGGCGTGAAGCCGTCTGTTTGGATACGCGATTTTATCATGTCGATTGGGTAGATTATCGCCATAGCTGCGTGTTCTCGTGTGACGAAGAGAAGGGAAGAAAAGAGAGGAAACGCACAGCGTACCC
>QVIE01000400.1:0-13936 GCA_013387415.1 Panellus pusillus | reverse complement strand
GAACTCGACCAAGAAGTCGTCGAGCTTGAGGAGGGAGGGATAGAAATGATCGAGATAGTTGATAATAAGACCCTTGATGTGCGACCCATCGTGATCCTTCATGGAGGTGAGGTTAACGAACAAATATCCATCACCAACGGAAAAAGCCATACCTGATCGGCCATAATCATAATACGTCCATACCGCAGGCTCGCCGTGCTCGTATACTCCTTCCCGTGCTGGAGCCCCATGATCTGTTTGATATTCTGGATTTCCTCGTTCTTCATGATCTGGTCATGCCGCGCCTCCCGAACGTTGAGGAGTTTCCCCCGCAATGGGAACACACCGAAATTGTCACGCCCGACAACACTCAAGCCAGCGATGGCGAGCGATTTGGCCGAGTCTCCCTCGGTCAGAATCAGGGTACAGTCCTTAGCGTACTTCGTCCCAGCATTGTTAGCATCCGCGAGTTTGGGTAGGCCGGTCAGACTGCGCAAGAAGGTGAGCGCGAAAACGACGAGCAAGCAGGCGAGAGACATACCGACTACGCTTCGTCCCGTCGGTCTTCTTGTTCTGCTGGTCCGCTTTGAATTGCGCCCAATTGAGGATATTTTCGACAATCGGCGATTTCATGACTAGAGGTAGAAGATGAACAGAGGTTGACACGAGTGGACTTGCCACACCTTTCTTCAAGAATTCGTCCGAAAGCACCGGCTTCGTCCCGAATTTCGACGCCTGCAACGTGAGAGTATCCTTAGTCTGGCTGTCGAACGTGGGGTTCTCGATGAGCGCGTTGACGAAGATCCACATGTGGCTCTTGATTTGCGCCGCTTTCACCGCCGCGCCCTTGTTCTTCTTGCCGATCGCAGCAAGGATGTGCTTAGAGATCTGGTCGGTAATCACGTTGACATGGGTCCCACCCTTCGTCGTCGAAATCGAGTTGGCGAAGGACACCTGTTGGAACGTCCCATCCGAGACGGCGAATCCAACCTCCCAGCGATTGCTAATTCTCTCGTGAATGAGAGAAGCCTTGGTCGTGGCCGCCCCGCCCCCCGCCTCGCTTGCGGCGTCGGCAGCCGACGAAAGGTACAGCTCGATGTACTGCTTGAAGTTCTTGATGGCCGAGATCCTCTTATCGTTGTAGAAGACCTTGACGTCCTTGACTGTGCCGGCCAAGTCGTAAACGCGCCTACGAAGAAGACTGGCGGTGTCCTCGTCGATGGTGTCCATCCCAAAACGAGCCAAGTCAGGACGGAATGAGATCTTGGTCCACTCGTCGCCCTTGGCGTTGCTGGTGATCTTAGCCTTGCCGCAGGTGCCCATGTTGTTCGCCCACGTCTGCTTGTACTTCTGCGAATTCTTCTTGTCGGCCGTCTCGACGGTGAATTCGTGAGAGTAGATGTTGGCAAGTTTGGCACCGTAGCCATTACGACCACCCGTGAGCTTCTTTTCGTCGTCGTCAAAGTTGGAGCCCGCGAGGAGATGGCCGAAGATGAGTTCAGGGATATAGACCTTTTCCTCTGAATGGATCTCGATAGGGATACCTTGACCGTTGTTATAAACGGAGATGGTATTTTCCTCGAGGTCGATTCCAATTTTGAGAGTATCCATGTTGGGATCGGTGATCTGACGTGTTGACTCAGTAAAAACGAGCAGCGAGGGGAGATGTGGAGCACCTTGTGATCAGCGGCATTGACGAGAATTTCGTCAACTATCTTGAAGAAGCCAGGCACAAAGGTAACTTCGCGGAACACCATACGATTGGTGTCTTTGTCGTGGGTCCACATCTGCTGGGTAATCTTCTCTACACTCCCGATGTAGGAATCGGGACGTTTCAGAATGTGCTCGATTTGAGTGAGCTAGGTGGCCGTCAGTTGGATAGTAAGGGGACAAGTGGACGCGACGCGCCTTGGTGTACTTCTGGGATGCGGTCTTATTCTTGAGTACTGGGGCAGGCTTATCAGCAGAGGTCGAAGGGCCCGCGACTTGGGCATCGGACGCGTCGTCCGCGCTATCATCGGCGTCGTTGCGGTCGACGAGGATCTTCTTCTTTAGCGCAGCCTTGGTTTTGCCAGCAGCGGTGGATTTTGGCTTGGGGGCAGCCTTGGTGGTGGCCTTGGTGGCCTTGGTGGCTTTGGGAGCGGCCTTGGGCTTTGCTGGGGCTTTCTTGGCCTAAGGGTGGTTAACGGCAGGTGCAGTGGAGGCAGCGACGATTCACCTTGGTGGGAGCGTATCCCTCGGACTCGGATCCGTCGTCGGCAAAATCGAAATTCTCGCCCTCGGAAGAGCTCATTGTGGCCAAGCGGCGCGTGTTGTTGGTGGTTGAGTTGAAGGACGCGTTTGGTCTGCGTTGGTTGACTCTGTTGATGCCACGGGTACACGTGATGAAGCGCGTCGTACACTCGGAGTCGATTCGGCAGCGCAAAACAGCGCGTAGCATCCACAAAGGTCCACCCAACGTGCAACTGCCAGTGGTCAAGGCAAATTGGAAACGCCAAAAACTTTGGATGGTCACGGGGCTCGTTTACGACTGCTTTGTTGATGCAAATTCATCGAGCGCGCAACTAAGTACTCCGACTCCAAGGATTTACTGGTTAGCCATGTACTACACGCTGAGCACTTGAAGGTGCACGATCTACAATTCAACCAACTTAAATTGCCTTGTCTTCCCCATGACACCTTGTGCAAGACTCCCTAAGACTCCGTTCCGCCTGCGTTGTTCACATCCCGCCAAATTGACGGCCAAGATGAATTCCTCTTGTCCTGTTCGTGAAAGGAATATGACAGCTTTCGCATTGCCTGCATTCATCTGAGCATTCGGACGATTATGTAGCCAATATCACGCTCGTGAACATTTTATCTGTCCGTATTGGACAGGAAGGGCGAAGGAACAAGCACAAAGCTTGTTCCGGGACATGGCTCGTCGACCAGAAAGGTTCTGGCAACTGCAGGCACTGGCAGCAGAGAAGTCGTGAATTCTCACGCAAGTTGGAAGCAAGATCTCACTGTCAGGGTTTTAGCTATACATACAATCCAATTGCTGGACCGACTGTAGATGGCAGGTATGCTCGTGATACACCGCAGCTACGTTATACTTTCAGTGTCCTGAGAGTCGCCCAGCGAGTCGTCTAGTCCAGCTTCGAGGTTGGCAGGTTGCGCTATCTCGGACGAAAATAGGCCCAGACAGGCCCTATTTTATTTCCCATCACTCGCGCCTATCATCTGACCCGATTCACCGTCTCTTCTGCCTCCCATCTTCACCGCCCTCCTGAGCCCGCGGTCACTCTCCATGGTATACATTTCCTCTATATCCTCCTTAGAAAAGTCACTCACCTTCCACAGGTCTTCGTGAACAGCAAGAAGTTCGCTTGGTACGAATCACCCAGGTCTCCTGCACCGCTCAGGGCATTCATCATCTGTTACCCAGCGAATCCTGCATCAAGGGCCACCGCTCCTCGTCCTGCCATCACACCGACCGTCCGCTCTTCGAGATTAAGAAGAAGGGCCGGCCCGTCTCCCAATGTGAAAAGTGCCGCGAATTGCGCCAATCTCGCCGCGTTCACTCAAAGTGCAACTGTCCTCAGGAAGAGTCGCAATCACGCGGCATACTGCTGCCCTCCTCCTCCTCGAAATGTGCGCGATTGATCTTTTTGTGCTATGCACGTTCGTGTTTACCTTGGTTCAAACAGCTCGGAGATACATACCAATAGCACCCGCGCTGCCGAACGGTCTTCGAGACGTCCCGCCAGTAGGATCACCGTCCTCCATTCCTCCCGATTCACGGCAGCGAGGTACGTGCAGATCTCTATCGTTACCTCTGCGCGCATCCTTTCTGATCCATTCGATAGTTGATTCGCTCTTGAATCCATGCAATTGCAGGAGCGTCTGGAAGTGTAAATGCCGCGCTGCGGTTTCACGTTCTCACACTGCAGATGCGCGTGAAGCGTTCTCAAGTCTCGCTCACCTGGCGCAGGCCGCCGCACTGTGCTGCAGCGCTGATCCGCAGTCGTCGCCTGATATCTTCGAGAATGATGCGCCGTCCAAGCGCCCGACTTCAAGACCAGCCAGCCCCAAACATCGCAAACGTCCCAAGCACATCAACACTGAGCGCGCGGCACCAGGACCGGATTTACCCCCCATTCTTTTCGACGAAAACTCGCCCTCCCCTCGATCCCCACGTTCGCAACCATGCCACCGATCAGCATAATCACGTCCATTGCCGGATCAGGCTGCACCTGCGGGTTCGAGTGCGCCTGTCCTGGATGTGTTCAGCACCGTGGGCCAGAACACGCCGCGAAGGACCGCCAAAGTTGTGCTGACGGATGCGGAACGTGCGTTGACACGCACGCCGGGATCGCTATGCCAGGCTACGACGACAACGACCACGCATCTACGAGTGCGATCACCGGCCAGTCGCTGACAGCTTTATTGACCGGTTCTTGGCCCGAGCAGCGGCGCTGCCCGCTCCGCCGAGCAATCGGAAAATGGGCTCGGGCGTCGCGGTTGATCCGATGAATGTCATTGTGTACCCCGCTGCTGCGCTGGAGAGCGATAGGGGCGTGCCGTTTGGGCTGGTGAATGTGCCGAAGCTATGCTGCGGTGGGCGATGCGCGTGCCCGAGCGGAGAATGCAGCTGCGGGAAATCGTGTGATGGGTCGTGCAGAGACCACCACAAATCAGCTGAGAGCGACAGCAGGGAAGAGCTTCCTGCTCCCCCTGCGAAGAGCTGCTGCTGTGCTTAAACCACACGACTCCCTTGGGCTTCTGCTGCATATGCTTCCCGTTTTTCCATCATTGGGTCTTATAAGTTATGCTATCTGGCTCATCTCGCGGGTGGATGTAGGAATAGTTCAATGTGTAAGACAGAATTCATGTCAGTATCAATACAACCCACGGGTATGCCTCTGGGCCCTTCACAAAAACTACACCAGCATGTCTTCGGGTCGACTGCCGACCTGACTGCTTCTTACACTCTGCAAAAAAAGCTCAAATCAACAGGCGAAGCACAAGAACGTGGATACGAACGTGTCATCTGTATTGACGAGGCGATTAAATAAATGCAGAGCGCTGGAAATGAATCAAAACTTACCATGGTATTCAAATTGAGTCTTGGAAAGTGGGCTGTGAGCACGCATTCAAATGCAGTCGCTACCACTCTACCTTCTTTGGGTTTTCCGGCGCAGTTCTTATATAACGGTCGTTGTCCGGGGGCCTGCCAACGATAGTTCTTTAATGGCATGCACACAGGGAGGCGAAATGCAATCCGCTTTCATACCGTTCCTTTTTCTGAAGGTGTGTGATTAGATCATACTAGGCTTAATAGTCGGAGGCGAAGGATGGATACCTTGCATGAAGCGAGCATGCTCTGTAGAGTGACGCACACCGCTATGACGCTCAGAACCGGCGACCTGCAACATGCCTAAGTATCGTGGATAGAGACCGGACTCAAACAGGGTTCCAACCATTCATTCCCCAGAATCGAGGCGCATATCTGAACGGAAATTAGCTGGATGGGGAGAGAGCAAGGACCGTACATACATGGCCATTGGAATAGACGTGCTGTCAAAGAGACTGAGTGGCGAACGGCGAAAGAGAACCAGTACGAACAGGATGGATGGGCGCCTCTTTGCCATCTTTCACGACAAATTGCACAGCCGGCGAAGATATGGGATATTGGGGGTCAAATCGAAATTGCAGCGTGTACTCTTCCGACTTTAGGATTCCGTGAAACTCGGTGGGGATTCAGACGCGTCGGATCGAAATACCTGGTACAGGGATTCACCCATCACTTCGATGGTGAACCACCACGTCGCGAAATCGTCTGCCTTGACCAAATTGATACCTGTGGATCGCTCAGTACTGTCCAGCGCAATCTGGCGTGACGCATAGACGCACCGACGGGGCATCCCTCCGACTTTATTTCAGAAAGCTCCTTCGCCAATCGTCTTGACGCGATGGAGGCCATGGCGTTGGATGGGTGGCCACAAGGCAGGGGGTGTGATGGCATCAGCCGTGCCATATAAAAGGCAGCGGAGGTATCAAAAATTTCATGTCATGCCTCTCTGCCTTAGAGTCACTTGCTCTCCCCCAAATTCTCCAGGGTTAACAGGCGCTCGTGGAGATGCAGATTGCTGTCTCGCCGCGTCGTACCCGTGAAGGGCATACACTGCTCTCCACGACTCGATCTGGCGAGATACATTGCATTCTTTTTTTACTTCCATTCTGTACATAACTTACATTTGGACCACCGTCTCCTTCTTCTCCGCCTCTTCTATCCGCTGCTCCCTGTCCTCGTTAATTGCAGCCAAAATACCAGCCGCACCTGTGTTTATCAAAACTTGCGCCAGCTTCGCTCCCACCGCCTCGGCGTCCACCGCACTCCCAACCCTCTCTTTGAGCGTCTGCTCGACGTGTTGTCCTCCGTCAAGCGAAGTCACAACACCCGTCAATTCCAGCTCATTCTCCGCACTCAGCCGTGTCCACACACCAACGGGGACGCTGCAACCGCCCTCGAGCACCCTCAGACACGATCTCTCCGCTAGGCATGCCCACTGTGTCTCGCGGTGGGTCAGCCTCTTGCACATCTCAATGGCCTCGGCGTCGTCGCTGCGGATCTCCACCCCCAAGGCACCCTGAGATACGGCGTGGTATAGCGTGGGAGGGGCGATGTCCGCAGTGAGGCGTTCGCCCATCCCGTTGCGAACCATGCCCGACTTTGCCAGAATGAGAGCAGCGTACGGACCGTCTGGCGCGTCGAGTTTCGCCAACCGGGTGTTCCTAGCTGCGATTAGAAATACCGCAAGGGGTCATGGGACGAAACGTACAGATTTCCTCGCTAGTAGATGAGATGAATTAGCTACCTTGAGACGGGCTTGGGAACTAAATGGCATACGACGTCCAGGAACTTGAGATGAGGGAATTTTCGTCGCAGTTGTGCGACCCGACGAACACTACTCGTGCCCACCACGCTCCCTGCTGGGAGGTCCTCCAGGCTCTTCCAGTCTTTCCCCGCTTTCACAACCAGACTGTCGACGGGGTCCTCCCGCTCGAGGATGGCGCCGAGCATACAACCGTCCGGAAGCACAGTCGGAACATCCTTGAGCGAGTGCACTAGCATGTCGACGCTACCGTCCTTCAGCGCGACTTCGAGGTCTTTCGTCCATAGAGCTTTGCCGCCGAGGAGGTAGAGCGCCTGAGACTGGTTCCTGTCGCCCGCCGTGCTCATGAAGGAGGTGGCGAACCGCGGAGCGGACTCGTCCTCGTCGGAGGGCGGATAGAGTGCTTCAAGGTTCGCGAGGACGATGTTGGTTTGGATCTGCGCCAGCTGCGAGGCACGAGAGGCCAGGGTGAAGGTTCTGGGAGACATGGCGACGGATAAGCGCTGAGCGCTGAGTTGGTTATGAGAGATTTTATGTTGCTTTCGGCTCCGACATAGGCTGTGGCTTTTCCGGTTACCGTCCTACTCAGGCCCTGCCTACGTACAGTACTCTCACAGTGGTTTCGCGTCCGACGCGTCAGAACGCCATCTAGCCGACACCAGAGCTCGCACACACGTCGAGATTCCCCGGCCCTCTACCGGAACCAGAGCTCGCACGCACGTCGAGATTTCCCGGCCCTCTACCGGAACCTGATACGTGAGATAATCTCCACCGAAACCTCGACGGGGTGCAATAATTTCATATACATACATACTCTAATCCGTTGGTGGAACAAATGGCTCTACAAGCATCTTGCTGAACTCCTTGAGCTTCTCTGGCCCTCTCACCTCTTCCGTCAGCAGTGGAAGCTGGACAATGTGGAAGAACTCGTCGTAAAGCTCGTGTGCCTCTCCAAGATACTTTTGCTGCATCTTCTGCCGCACATTACAATGCTCGCAGTTGTTTGCTGCACGGAACATGGGATGGTCAACGGTGGAGTGGAACCCTGCTGTATGAAAGAACCCACATTTCTTGGGAACAGCAGCTGGTTCACGACGATATTATGAGTGTCGATCTCGTAACTCGTTAGTTCTTGAACTAGCCGCTCCGTTTCGTACAGCGACAAGAATTCGGATATGCAGATGCAGACAAACGTTGTCTTTTCCTGTTCCGCGATCGCTTCAGCAGATAGTCGAGAATAGCACATATGTATCCAACACACCGGGTCCTTGAATTGCGTGTTCACTTCTGTGATCACCGCGCGCATGGACTCGAGTTTCGAGAACATGTCTTCTTGCGAGCCGGCTTCACCGCCCATCATGCTCGACATTTGGCTTATCATTGGCCCAAAGCGAGAGCCTAGTGAGCTGAGCTTGCCAAGAGCTTTCTCTAACACAGTTGGGAAGGACAAAAATCGTAGTGTGTGGCCCGTTGGTGCGGTATCGAATACGATGACAGAGTATTCCATTGATTTAACATGTCTATGGTTAAGATGAGCACAAAAAGGCATTCCAGGAGATAGTTAGAACTGACTTCATGATCTCAGCGAAACTCATTGCCTCGTCTACACCGGGAATGGCGAACGCAAGGTCTTGCATCATAGAACCCATCATTCCGTTCGAGTCCGCTGTTCACAGTTGTCAACGCGGCAAGGCATACTGAGCGTTCACTCAGCGTACACTGTTCTACCATCTCTTGGATGGAACTGGTGGGATCGATCTCCATCGCGAAGAGGTTGTCAAAGCCATTCACTTTCGTCGCGTCCTTGGAAAATTTCTGGCCAAATGCGTCGGACAAAATTGTGCGCAGGGTCCGTCGACTGATGTGTCCCAATTCAGTGAGCGGCTTCCAGCCAACAAGACGCGACTTCATACAATGAGCAGAACAGATCTCCGGCATTTGGCGAGTTGGATGGCAAGAGAGCAAGAAGTTGTCGTTTTGCCTATTGCAGCGGTCATTATCTACGTTGTTCATGATATTTCAGACGTGCCTACACCACCCTTTCCACCTGAAAGCAGGTGAGTATGCGCTTACGCAGCGCAGTGAGGAGACATGCCGCAAAAGATCCATTTGAGGGACTGTTGGTCAAGAATATTCTGGAGCGTGGGGGGAAGGAGTTCGCCGTCCATTGTAAGGGAGAGAAAGAGCTACGAGGCCCGGTGTATAAGTACGTGGTAGAGGAAAGAATAGTATTGATCGGCCACACGCGTACTGTAACATCATCTACCCGAGCTTGGTAGATTCTCCCAGAACGTTCTCCATGGCAAACAACGTGGTCGCGTTCAAAGGTGGGCCCAGCCAATCGCGTCGAACACGTATTTCTCACTTGAGTAGCCCTCCAACTCGCAACGAGCAGCGCAACGCATACGGGTTGCGATACAATGACTTTGCTCGCTACAGGTATGCACGGGTTCATATGTTTTGCTTTGTCTGAACCATGGTTCAAGGAAGCACTGTGCTAACAGAACGCACCGACTCCGGTCGACGCTGAAAATGACGCACGGCAAGGGTCGAGATTTCAAAAAATTACCTCCCTTGACACCGGAAATCGTCAAGGACGGACAGTGAGGGTCCCTGCGATCCACGCTACCGTGCCGCTGATTTTTTCATGGCAGTCTTCAACTCCTGCTTCTCGAGGCTGAACGTGCCTGGTCTTATTCTCAAGAATTGACTTCGTTGGCTCTCCTTCCTGCCAACGAGGATCAAGCAAGCACTCTGCGTCACAGCGCAACAGGACGTTTCCGACGCGCAGTGCATTGGTCGACTCAGTTGCTTTCGCTCTGCCAGTCGCTCTACGCAGCTTTCTCGACTCTCGGCCGAGCACCTCCTTCAAATCACCATCTACACTTTGATCTTGAACGGGCGTTTCCTGAGATATCGGGACGAATTTGAGGACGCTGTCATTCAGTTGAGTGTTGCTCGGGACTACTTGACGAGTTGGCCGCATCAGCGCCTACCAGCAGAGATCAAGCACTGGCCACGCTGTTTCGGATGAAATTGGCCCAGAGATCAGATATTGCGCTCACGAATTGGGCCGAGCGAAAGCGTACGACATCGACGGGATTGTAGCCGAAATTGCAGGGAAGCACCGCGATAGCATTGTGGAGGGCTGCGGTGCTATCATTCAGAAACTCAAGTCGGAAGGGGACGCCTCTAGCAAGGGTGCAAGCCGTAAGAAACTTGCCGAGCTGACCTGGGAGGGGCAACCTGTCCCCATTCGAAACCCGGAGCTGGTGGATGTCCTGCTCAAAGTGCAGGATGCCGAACACAGGCTAGATGGATTCGAACAAGGTGCAATGAGCGATTCGAAGAAAGTCAATCCCAGCAAAAGAACATTGCAGCGTACGACGCAATCCTACTCGCTTTGAGCGACGCGGAAGAAGTCGCGAGGAAACTGGTCGGGACGCAACAGGTATGGCATTGGTCCTTTTCGAGAATTTTTATTCAAGCCATCTTCCAGCTTGGTGGTTCTAGCTCTTCTTCTGCTTCAGGGACGCGCGATATCCACTTCGTGCACGCGTATATCGTGTATCAGCTCCTTTCACGGCGAATCCAGCGCGATCTTCTGCTTGTTTCTGCGCTTCTTTCGTCACAGCCCAGTTCTCAGGGCCGTACCTCAAAGTCTAGCTCTGAAAAAGTCGACGGCCGCCTTTTCCCTGCCGTTGTCAAATTACTTGACACGGTTCTACAAAGTCTGAATCAGATGAGGCGCTCAGTGTCGTCGACGACAGCCCCGATCTCGCTTCGGCTGTAGAGGCTCGATCGTCGTTCACCAAAGCGCGGAGGTAACACTTCCTAGCACGGCTGTAGTCTATTTTTCTGAAGGGTATCCCAGATGTCTCTTCCTGGCGCAATCCTATGCCCCAGTCAAGAAGTACGCAGAAGCGCTCACCCTGATACAGCACGCCAACATCCACGTCCGTGAGACACAGTCAACACTCTCATTGATGGATACGGACCCCATATCAGAGGCCGTCCCGTCCTTCTATCTTCTGTCGAACGAGAGCGCGTCCGAGATGGAAGCCAACTTGGCTTCCGTCGGCCTCCAATTCAAGCGCGAATGGTTCGCGTTCAACGGCGGGTCGCTCGACTCGACCGCCAAGCCGGAAGAAGAAACCCCTTTTCTTCGATATCGCGGTGAATTATGTTGCGCTGTCGATGGACATGGGTAGATTGCGGAGCGGGCGGGTCTCCAGCCCGCTGAAGTGGCGCAACCAGTGGCACCATCTGTGGCGGGAGAAACGGCAGGCTGCGAAGGAGGATGTCGTCGAAGAAAAGCCGGAGCCCAAGGTCTCTGGTCTGCTCGTGGTGGCCTTGGCAGCTTGCTGGGTGGGTGGTGGGGTCGAAGTTGATCAAGTCGCAGTTATTCCAAATTTATCATTATCAGTATTCAAGGCCAATTGGCGCGATAGTACGTATTAAAAGATACATGGTAAGTGGCACAGCTCGGATCAGGAACCAGTTGCAACATCAAGCGAGGAACTGGACCGAATTCAGTGACTTTTGCGGAGTACGAAGATGAACAACTTAGGCGCACCTTTAACGCCTTGGCTCGAGATATCGTGGAGATCCCACCATTTTCTCAGCCTCTTCGTCGCTGATCAAACTCAATTTGCTGCCAAACTTCCGGACCTCGTCCCAGAATCGGGTGTTACCTGGTTCAGAGGCGCACTTGTCACGGAGATCTTCGATGAATCTGCAATTCCGTGGAGTCAACTTATAAAGATCGTTGCTCTAAGGAAACCACTTGCGTATTCCACGCATCGATCTCGTCCTCCTAAAACTGTCCATTCAGAACATAACGTTGATATATGAGAAATGATGAACAGACCTTCAAGCAAGTATCCCTCAGTGTCTCAGACACTCTAAGAGCTCCGAATTCCGGCGATTCGCAAACGGACGCAGCACGATCTCGTGATGACTGACCCATGTCCTCCACGGCCTTACTCACCACGTCGCCACGCGCGAGGTTGGCCTTGAAGTCGGCTAGGGGCCGCGTAGCGCCGATGATTCGGCCCGGAGCGCGCGCGGGGTCGAGATCGATCTCGGGAGACAAAGAGCGCGCGGGTGTGGGCAGTGGGTTATGGCCGTTGCCCTTCTTTGGGGCGTGCTCGCCTTCGGTTCCTGCTACACCCATCTCATCGTCTGAGTCGTCTTCCGTCTCGCTTCCCGTCGGTTCCACGGCCTTCGCCTTGCCTTTGCCAGGAACGCGCCCTCAACAGCTTCACCTGTGAGGACTGCGTCCGGGAGGGCGCCTTGACATCAAGAAGCAGCATCTCCTCGTCGTCGTCTTCTGCATGCACATGGCCATCCTTTCTCGCTCGCGCCACCCGCTTCGGCACGTGCTTCACGCGGAACTCGTTTTTGCATTCCTCTATTGCCTCCCGTGCACGTTTGAAGACACGGCGCGGGGCGAAAAGTACTTGAGGAGCAGGGTGCGGCGGCGGGAGGGAGCTGGGTGTAAGGTCGGGACGACAGCGCATGAAATTGCGCTTGTTTTGATGCGGTGGACGGCAGGGTTGTAGGATTCTTGGGTTGAGAACCAGGGGCGCGATTACTAATAGAGATGAAGGCACTCAACGCCATATAAAAGAGTGAAAGAAATAGCATACGTACCCTTCTTCGTCTTTCTCGCCGGCATCCATGAGATCCATCGCGTCGACGAAATTGTCCATCGCCTCGAGCTGCTTCTCTGTAGGAATGTACGCGTGTTCCGTGAGTTTCTCTCGCCTTTCTCGAAACGAGGTGGTCGAGCGACGCGAAAGTGTATTTACGGACGTCATCTGCGAAGGGCATCTACGAATGAAACTTAGCTCCGTGGATTTAGATCAGCGAAATGCCAAAAGACGCACGCCGACCCACAGCAGACAGAGTCGGCATGCTCGCCGATGTTGTGTCTGAGCACGCCCATCTTGGCGTCCGCACATCTTTAGTTACGCCACCGCGCGATGGCCATCACGCCCTTCTCGTACATGGCCTGTGCGATAGAAGAGATGGCGACCTCCTGCATCGGTTCGGCGGGTCGCCCCAGACGTATTTGAACTTCACCGAGGCAGAGTTCGCGACGAAGCTGGCCATGTCAGTGAATAAAAAAGGAGTAGAAAGAAGTCTTTGGGACTGACATTTTTTCGGGGAAAAAGCCACATATCTCGATCCCTTTCTTCGTTGGGAGACGGTCGAATTGTCCGTCGGGCAAGGAACGTAGGTTGTTCCATTACTTGAATCCCTTGACGAGGTCGTCTCTCTCCACTTGCTCCAACCCAGGGTCAATCTTGTTCGTCGGTTCTTCGTCTTCGATCTACTTCAATCCAACGCCAACTTTCTTTCCGGTTCCTCCATTTTGGACGTCACCGTCCCTCGTCGTCCGAGTTGTGCTCGCGGCGGTCGACGTAATACTCGTTTGCATCTTCAGCTGCACGTAGGTGACCTTTTTGGCACGCCCTCTTCTACCTTCGGCGAGGCTTATCCCACTCCATCCTATTGTCTTCTTCCTCCTCTGTGTCGTCCTCGTCTCGCTTCCCTCCACCGGTTTCTTCGACTTCTTGCCACCTTTGCCCTTGTCCCTTCGCTTGCTTCGCTTCTCTTATACCAAACTTCTTCCAGCTCTTCGGCATCAAGCGCGCAGTGCATTTACTCGTCTTGACGTTGATCTCCATTGCTTCTTCATGCCGGGAGTCGATATCACCGAGCCGCAGGTGGTGCCCATCAAGGGATTTTGTGAGTTTGATGTCGGACGGCTGATCTCGCGCAGCGCCAGAGCACAAGTTCCTAGCACGCCATTATCAACACCTCCCACCATTTGGGCGTAGAAGGCTTCGTTCTCTGCCTTGATAGGCGACTTGTCTTCTTCGGTATAAGGAAGTTTCGTCGTCAAAGTCAATTCCACTAGCGTCAACGTATTTAAGGTGAAGGGACGCTTTGTAAATGAACGTACACGACAGTGAGTGCAATTTTTAACTTGTTCACTCTCTTGATGGTGTCTTGCAGGTCATTGACTTCGATGGGGTTTTCGCCGTCCGTTACGAGAACTATTTTGCGCG
>QVIE01000401.1:0-15064 GCA_013387415.1 Panellus pusillus | reverse complement strand
GAAATCCACCCGCAGCTTGGGACCGCACAGAGCGTCCCCATCAGCTGCGGTTCTGCGCGGTCTTCGTCGTCAAGCAGTCGCCCGCCCGCCCGCCCGCCTGGTGGCGCAGATGACGTAGCAGCAGTGCCAGGCGTCGGCGCCACCGCGCGACGACACGGCCACTGCCAGGGAGTAAACATATAGCCCCGCGATAGCCCCCCGCGCGTCCTGTGCGCTGGTTGAGTAGCTTGAAAAGACGAAAAGAAAAGGAGTGCTTACAAGATGCCCATCTCGAGCGTCTTTGCGGTGCTGCGGCCGCGGTGAGGAGGAAGTACGCCCGCTCGTACCGTGGGGGCCGTAGTTTACCGGCGTCGTCGTCCAGCGGCAGACCATCCGTAGCGGCAACGATGGCCGTACGCACAGATGGAGACCTCGCGAACGCCGTCCAACGCGCTAGTGTCCCAAACTTGGGCGCCGCGGCGTGGGTTAGTGTCCGGAGGCGGCGCGATCGCGTCATCCGTGGGCTGATGAATGAGAGAGAGAGCGGTGAGTAAACAAGCCCGGGAAAAAGATGAAGAGGACTGCTTACCTGGCTTCGCATTCCACCTCATGCATCCGTGGTACAGCACAGAGCTCCAAGAGCTCGTAGGCGGCGATGGCGATAGTCGTACGGCGACGAGCGCGCAGCGCGCGCGGACGTGCGGGAGGGCGGGAGGGCGGAGAGCGCGCGAGGAGGCGAGGGCCTGTATGAGGTCGTTCGAGCCAAGAGCAGTGTAATGTTTTCTCCGTGCGACCCTCCGCACGTGCCAGATGACCCTCGGGTGATCCGCCCATGACCCGCGGGTGATCCGAGGGCCATGCCGAAATCACTCCTTGCACCACGTACTTGTTTTTCACTGATAAATACTGTTGTACTTACCTCCACCGGACACGCACGCGCTGAGGAGTCCTGCATCTGCATCTCGATGGTAACTGTGAGGTTAAGGCCATGGTAAGGACTCGGCGCGGTGACGCTTGATGTGTACACAGCAGGTTAAATCAAGTAAATACTCCTTAAAAATCGGAGAGGCCAGGGTGTTTGCATGCGCGCGCGTGCTGCCCCGGGCAGCCTGCAAACAGTTCACTCCGTCTAGATCTACAGTCGTTTCTGGTGCAGTGCCTCGAGCGCCGCGTTTGCGCGCATATGGAGCGCGTTCTCCATGCTGTACCGTCCCTGTGATCAATAAGCCTGCCGTGCAACAGGGAGATGACGAATAGGAAGATACCTTACGTCCTGACGGTCCGACTTCCAGATATTTACCTGAGGTACTCAAGGTCGGCACCCGAAACAAAAAATGGATTGAGAAACGGAACGCACCAGAAAGAACCAACTCCAAATGCCGCCGCGCATCGGCTTCGTCACCAAGACACGCCAGGAGACGGCCGAGCTCGTAGTCTACATGACGACTCAGTTCCCACCGTCGAGTAAAAAAATGAACAACGCACGGGCATGATAAACAATGTGATGATCCAACTCGATTTTCTCCCCGTCCCTGAACAGTGCCTCAAACGCCTCCCTGGCGCCCTTCGCAGCCTCATCTCTTGAGAGCGCAGGCACTTCGTCGGGTTCTAGAACCGCGTCCGGATCCTGCGTTCGTCATCTCATTATTGAAAGTAGTCGGGTGGGCTGAACGACGCACCGGGAATGCAACATATCTCAAACACACCCCCTCCAGATACCTCGCCAGCGCCAAATCGTCCCAATACCCCTGCGTGCCCTCTTTCAGCTCCGAAATCGCCTTCCGCGCTTGCGGCAGCATCCGCTGTTCAACGATTCGGCGCGGCGCATGCGCGACGCCAAGGAAGACGACAGAGAGTTCGAGCGCAGGGAGAAGGAGGCGCCCGCTCTGCGCCAAGCACTTTCGCGCTTTCCGCGCAACGAATTTTTCTAGCGGAATAGACTTGCCCGCAATTTTTTGGCGTAAGGAGGGAACGAGCGCCATGAGCCGCAGCGCCTCCTCGCGCTTCTCCTTGTCTTCACCCTCCTTCCCCTCGTCGTCTCCGATGCTGGCAAGTAAGCATACCGCCCGACCATACGAGTAGATGCTCTTGCTCCACGTTCCCTCCTGCTCCAACACTTTCCAACACTCGGCGCTGCTGCGCACATCCGCGAGCGCCAGATTCGCAATCGCCATCTCCCAATAACTGATATGATGTAGATTTCGGTACTGCGTCTGCGCGGCCATCGCGCGAGTGTGGAACTCGATAGCACATGAAGGCTGAGAACGCACGAGCGCGAGTCGGCCGGCGCCGAAAAGGAAGAAGACACCGTTCGGATAGCGCTTCAAATTCCACTGGACAACCCGCGCAGCCATGGGAACGTCAATGCAGTCGAACGTAAAGCTGCTGAGCACCAAGTGGAATATAAGCAGTGCCATATCGCAGATCGCGCGCCGCACGCCTTCCTGATCGGTACCCCGTTGCGGCGGGAGATCCTCGTCGTTGAGCGCGGGGTCCAAGTCAGCTGTGAATGCGCCACCGGAAATCGCGTCTTTTTTTCGAGCTGCGGCACGCGCTGACAGTCCACCCCAGCCGCCCACACGCCCCAAGATCTCGAGCGCCTCGGCGCGATCAGCTGCGTACCCGAAGAGCTCGACTACGCTGAGGAGGCGCGAAGGGAGAAGGGAAATGATGAGGCTGCTCATGCCCGCGCCGAGATAGACGCCCGAGCGGAAGTGCTCGTCAATCGCGGGGGATTCCTTGCCCGCACCAGACGCGGCGTATTCGGCGTCGACGACAGTGATGTACTTGTAAAGGTTGCGGTAGATGCCGATGATCGTGCGCATGTTGAGACTGGAGTTGTGGGTTAGGAGAAGACATGTCAGATACGGAGGCGACGCACGCCTCCTTGATAAACGCAAGCCAGTCGCCCGAATACACGATCCCAAGCAACGCCTGAGAATATGATTGAAGGGTACACACGCGAACGGCCAACTTACCTTCTCGAACAAACTCTCGGCATAGACCAGTTCTGCATGGCGCTCTACGTCGGTCATGGTACTGATGAAGCCAACCCCCGTAGTGTTCAGGCTCGACACCCTATCGTGAAGCAACTAGGTTGGACCGAGTCCACTGACATTTCACGGGAACGTACACGTAACCTGCGAGACGGGAGGCCAGGGCGGGTGCTTTCTTACGGTGCTGCGAAGCAATGAGCACACCTTGTTTAGTGTGCCCAGCGCGTCGAGAAGGTCCTAGTTTGTGTTTGATTGACAAGCAGTCGTCGTCGGTTGCGGATTCAGGACGCACCTCGTCGGCATACGACATAAGCCCCTTGACGCACTGAATGAGCCCGTAACCCGTCGCAAAGTAAAGCCGTTGCCTGTGCATATACTGTGAGTTGTATAACCGCATCCCGCGGCCGACACACACTTCTTCGTATCGCTCCGGTTCATGTAGTCCTCGCACTCGTGCATCTTGCTCGAAAGGAAGGTGTCGAGGGCGTAAGCAACGCAGGGTAGGTCGTCTAGCGCATTTTCCGGCTTGTAGGGCACCGTGATCGGCGGGGGTCGGTGTAGGTCGGTGCATAAGACATGGTGCGGGGCAGAGCCGGTCGTCTACGGTCGCCGGATGCAATGACACGTGATGGAAACCGTCACAAGTGTGTATTGATCCCATCTCGCCCCTGGCCCTCTTGGCAGCGGCCAGTTTCGCCGATCGGATTTTCATCCAGGCGCTCTCCTCGTACCACGTCCAAGTATCACGCCTATTGCACCAGGGAACGCGGCTTCGCCCGAGGGTGCATACATGCTCCCGGCTGCCGACTTCGCAGCACCTCACGGTGGCCGCATTCTTACTACCCGCGGCCTCGCTCCAGGACGTTTTCGACGACTGTGGCGGCCTTCTCGCACTTAAGAAGATCTTCCGGCCTGTGCTCCTCCGCGTCAGCCATTGGCAGAAATTTGAAGCTGCGACACGCACTTCGACCGGACGCCATTCGAGGCACGGTATCCCAACAAAGAGACCGGGCGACGAAGACGGCGCAATAGCAAAAGGCGCGAGCTCTGTTCAGTTGATCGCCTATTTGCCGGGTCCTACTCTCGTGCGCCAGAAGACTGTTTTGACAAAGGCATTCGGGACCCTTTTGGGTGCATTGAAGGGTGCCTTATCGAGGTAAGACGCCCGTTCGCCAAAGCAAGGAAAGAATCTGTCGCTTACCGGGTGACGGATTAATAGGCTGTTGACGAAGGCAGAGCGCAAAGGGAATGTGGGGCTGTGTCGTTTGTGGCTGCCGTCTGTTCGGTTCAGGCAGGTCTACGCCCGCTCAACGTTATCTTATACGGCGTCGCGATTAACTTGCGAAGAAGCGGCTAATCGCGGTGGCGTGTGTATGACAGAAGGGGTGCTTACTTCGTTCTTGCAAGTAGGATCGTAGCGGTCCGGTGTCCCGAGTCAACATTCGGCCAACATCAGGTATCTTTTTGATAATCGACGTACTTGGCCACGGCGTTCTGACCTCCAGATCAGATAGAGAGAACACTTCGACGTTGTCGGTCGAGCAACAATGTGGTGGAATGATTAGAACATCCATCATTGAGTGAAATGACCCGGCTAGAAGAGCTTGCTCTGTTCGTAGCCATCCTATCCACCGTCTTGGGTTCATGTTTACGGAGCAATGTGCGAAAACGAGGGTCCGATTGACTGAAAAAAGTCGAAGCCGGGTAAATTTGACCTGTCCAGTCCACGACTTGACAGCAAGAGATTTTGAAACTCGGAGGTCATCGGATTGTTAGATCGGGCTGTCCCTGCTATTATCTGGCGACGGGATATGCTCTATTAAGGCTGACATTGCGTAGGAACTAATTCGTGCTATTTTGTCAGTCGCCTCCGAAATGAGTTCCTGCTTCCTGCGATCCTCCATGCTCGCTGAGAATGGACACTTCTCTCTAGCCTTGTGTGGACCCTCGCTGGTCAATTTCCGCGCCTGTGTGGAGTATGGATCTATCTTCTACCCGATTTGTGCCCATCGGTGAGCACTCTTCGATCCATTTCGAACCGTTGTTATGGCATGGCCATTCTGCGCCGCCCGGCTGCGACCTCTTCGACGCGACGCCCCAATTTGGTATATAAATTGGCGTTGAATCTCCTTGCGCAGCAACGGCATTTTTATAGATGAAGGGAGCATCAAAGGATGCGAAGAGAGTTATCGGAGGAGTTCCATCCGCGGGTACCTTCGTCGAGTATCAGATCATGATCATTCTGGGAATACTAGCCGATGGAAGAATCCAAAATATGTCAACGGTGACTCCGGGCGCGTGAACTTTTCTGCTTCGCTGCTAGCTTGATTCCTTCTACCTTGGGCAAGAAATTAAAACCATGGTGCCCTCAGCGGCCGTTGAGGTCAGGATCGAAGAAAGCAATCGGAAGATTCGACTGGCTTGCTCAATGCCGATAGAAAGCTCCCGGGTTTGAATCCTAAACTGAGTGCCGACTGGGCCTGTTATGGAATAATTGCACGCCAAACGCTTCAATGAAGCAATGGAACAAGACTGAGATGGCCGCCGACGGAATCGTCGGATGCCGCGTTGGCTATCGTGTTAGATTTGCTGCTAAAGTAATAAGCTGAGAGTTGGGCTATCCGAAGGTGTCAATGTGAGCTTGGACCTAGAAAAAAAATGACGACAGCACGATAATTAGCTGGACTGGACACGCCGACCCTTCACGAGGCAAACAAGCATATGTCCATCGGCCAATGAATGTAAGCTGACCCTGTAGAATGAAAATTCGGTACTACTACTCAGTGTCGACAAGGCGATGGTCTCATGGTGACTACTAAAGCCAGGACGTCTGCATGATTCGGCGGCTGGTTCAGATTTCACACCGCGACCGAGTACGCCTTATTAATATCGCAATTCCGACTATTGCACTTCTCCCCGAGCGAACACGAGCACTCGTCACAGTATGCCGTACTCATTGTGCAGACAGATGGAACGAACGGACGCCAGGAGAAATTCGAAACTCCGAGATTGATGATCGCTTGCGCGGCTTGATGTCGGATCAGATGGTATTTCACGGCTCCACTCAGAGTAGGTCACTCGTTCCCCGCCTTCTTGAACGGGACGGACAGAAACGCATTCAACATTGTCTATTCAATAGATATTGCGCATCCATCCGATCCTCCTTGTCCACTACAGTACAGTATTGAATTTCAACCCTTTCGTCCACGGATCAGTGGGGTATCGATTAAGCCGAGAGCACGCAGATATCCCGCTTTTCGTTACCCTGAAAAGCTGAACAGGTATTCTGCAGAAAAGAGAACGGCGCCCCCGTCCTTCGAGGCTACCTGATGAAATATCTTGCACCGCGTCGGATCTGCTATGATGATGAGTTCTGTTTCTCCCCCGTAGGCCGCACAGCTTACCAATACAATCTAACAGCGTTGCCCAATATTGTGGGACCAAGGTAGTAGAACACAGGACTCCGGAAGACGCATATGGCATACCCCACTGGGGCGCAGCGTCAGCGGAGCGCGCTCAGTGTGCACGACGATTCCGCCAATCTGCACGGTGAAGTGCGAGTCGGCCAGGATGGGTTTTGAGGATATAAATGTTACCGTGGGGTCAATGGACGCCAAAAGACGCGGGTAGCGCGATACATGTATCACGTTCGGGCTCTCTGCCCACGGTCGCAGCGGGCCTTCGTGCACCTCAGCAGGGCCGCCGTTGCGAATTATATCAATGACAATCACGACGTGCGCGGGCGCGACGGCGCTCGCTTCATGTGTCTCGCTCAGAATTGTCTGAGGGCTTGGAAACAGTAGTTTCTGCCCTGCACCTATGTTGGAAACGACCAGACACCCACGAGACTTCACTCACACTCTTGGCCCTTGTATGTCTCTCGCAACTGCTGTATCCTGCTGCCAACTTGCTTCGGCGTGCGCATCTTGCCCGTCTTTTTCCATATATATCGGGAAATAAACTGGTTACGACGCGGGAAGCGGCCGAGCATAACCGTCTCCTTAGACGGGTCGGCTGGTATTGCTGCAGCCCTGTGCAGGATGATTAGATATTGATCTGTCACCTCAGTGAATGAGTCCTTGCCTTCGATAAGAGCTGCCTCCAGCGTCCGAGACCAGATAGCCTCTCCGCTCTCGAGAGTTTTCCAGTTTCGCCGTTGCTCGAGGATGGAGCACAAGAGATGACTTGTGGGTTTTTGAGATTTAGATAATTGTTCATCCTCGAATATCGTTGTGCACGGTTGCGGCGGAAACATAGTACCAGCGGCGATGTTGTGCAAGTGGCCCGAGTTCATGCGCGCTTCAAGTTGCACGGAGGCGCGGGCGGACCCGAAGTTTTATAGCTAAAGCCATACGGCTTCTTGCGAAGACGGACGCATGAGGAACCAGAGCATTAGCCAGTGCACCGCACCAAAATAAAAACAAGAGTCCAGTGCGTGTGACTGGCATGACGTGCGAAGCGAAGAAGCCAGGAGCAAGTTTGAAACACTCACGGAGAAGCTTCGGTTTTTCTCGACAGGGATACATCGGCAACGTTGGGCAGTCGTCAGTAAACCGTGACTGTTGGGGCGCTACAAAACAAATTCGGAAGCACAAGTCTCGTAGCAAGGATTAGATTTTGTGGCGCCACTAGAATTTGTAGCCGTAATAAGAAGGACATCTAGGCATAGAAAGAAAGTGGAGAGACCAGAACCACCGAGGAGCCGTCGGCTGTCCATCCTGATCGGAATTGGAGTCTAAACCTCAGCAGCGTCCTAAAGTGAGTACTGATTCTTCTTCCAATCTGGGAATCCGGTGTTATGCACGGCCGACCTCGCAATCTCCACGGAAGACATGCCGAACGATGGAGATCGACATCGTTATCCCATGGCGACAAGAGCGGGGCTGAGTGAAAATTGACCAGTTCTGTCCCGTACCTGTGCGCAGTCTAAATAAGATTGTGGATTCAAAGTGGAGGTTGAAGGATTTATATTTGAAACATACAGCATGAATGTTGCTTTCACGGAGGAAGAGCTACATGGCCGAGTGCGGTAATGGGGAGCCAATCTCGGGAAGCCATGCTGAAGGACACCGCGCGCGACGTGTCATTGTGCCTGGGTCACTGAAGGGTAAGTAATCTGTTTTTACTCAACCCATTGAAGTAATAGATACTTGATTTGACCAGGGGTCGGTAGTTGAAATTTGGGGAAAAACGGAGAACACAAGTTCGCAACAGTCAGAGAAGCACGTCACATCTGTGAAGACTGGTGGCGCCACGCGCGTCGTGGCGTCCTTCCGTAAGGATTGACCAAGGGGGAGTTCGTTGAGCAACCAATGCACAGCAATTTTGAGTCATTCCGAATCATCTTGTTCATGAATTTTCGGTGCTGTAATTACCGGACGGGAAATTTTCCAGTGACGTCTTCCTCAGGAGAGTGCCGAGCACCGGTGCCGCCGGCATGATCGGACATCATCGATCGCTTCATCGGCCGAGAGCTGCCATGACCGTGTCCTTCGTTCTCATCGACCACCATGTCCCTCCTCCCATACGTGTCGCTCTTGGCTTTTCCCCTCCTGTTTTTTGTCTTTACTCGATCCTCTCTTCTACCTAGATATAATGTCTTGCCGGCCCGGCGCATGCAGGCCTTGCAGGCCTCCCGTCCACCTCTCGTGCGCGGGAGGTGTATCCCGAGGACTGGACTGAGGGTGGATCCTATGTTCAGCTACCAATGGGAAAGGTATACGTTGGTTTTTTTTTCTTGAACAAAAGCTATTTATTGTACCACACGGTTAGGTCCGTTACTGGATGGTAGGACTAGCATCCGGCAAGAAAGTGGGTCACAACTAGTATTCATCTCCGAAGAAATGACCCTCGAAGATAACCCTCATCCACGGACTCACCATCCCCGCCCTCGCATACGCCAAACTCGTACCGCTTCTCGTCGAGGCAGGTTATCACGTCCTCTTGTACGACCTGTATGGCCGTGGATACTCCGACGCACCGCAAGGCGTACCTTATGATACCAATCTGTATGTGACGCAACTTGCTCTGCTTCTACAGCACGTCGGATGGCACTCGACGCGACTCGTGGGCTTCAGTATGGGTGGGCCCATTGCTGCCGCATTCGTCGCGGCATTTCCGGCATTGGTGGAGCGCGACGTCGTTTTGGTTGCCAGTGCAGGCACATCCGAGGTTTGATGATTGACTCTCACATATATCTCAGCTCCCGATTGCTTAGAAACCCCCTCCGCGCCACGAACTGTGGGACTTGGACCTGCCCTTTGCGCGAGCATTGATAACACGCAGAGTCATAGCAGTAAATTAATTTCAACATGCGAAGTCCTGGTTTTCTGACCTGGTTTATCAGCGTTTTGTCGCAGCACCGAACGCTGGTGATGGTACTTTGCAAGAGGTGCGCCAATACGTTCCGCACCTCACTTAGAGACAACCGCATTCATTCAGATTGTCCGCGTCCAAGCGTCCGGACTGCCTGGTTACCCGCGTGCTGTCGCGTCCTCGCTATTTGATGGACCCATCTCCCGTATGCGTTGGGCGTTCAAGGCCGCCAATGCTTGGGAAGGACGTCATGTGTTGTTCATCCACGTACGTTGGTTGGCACCAATTCCGTCGTTCGCCGCGACGCTGGCTGAGAAAAGATTGTGAAAAATCATGCAGGGAGAGTGCGACGCGGTGGTTCGGCCAGCAGCTTCTCCCCTTCTGCGATCTCTTGTCGAGTCGGCAGGCGCCGCCGCCACACTGGTCGAGATACAGAATGCGGGACACGATCTCACGTGGACGAATGCAGAGGAGGTCGGGTGTTCCATGCTGGCGTTCTTGAACAGCTAATGGCCGTTGAGAGCGGACAAGGCACCCACCCCTACCTCTATCGTTATTGGGAAGCTTACAATTTTGCGTCATTTGTACGAATCGATACAAGGGTTTTTTGAGCTCCTTTGTACAGGTCATCGTTTCATACCGATATCACTGGACCTCGATTGACGTACACTATGTCTGCAGATCTAAGCTGGGCAATCTCCTTCAGTTTGGAGTCTGGACTTCCAATTTCGGACAGAATCAGAGTTCCAGAGCCGGCATATGAACTTCTGTCGGCATCATGGTGGCGCCGTAGCATCCCATCATGTTTCTCGATCACGACGAGCTTGGCTTTCCCGTGCCTGCTTCTCGCATGCTCATCCATCCACACTGATCTAATGGCTTCCCGGACACAGTCTACGCGGACTTTGCAAGCTTACCGACAGTCTCACGTCTGTCCCACGTATGCTTCGTCGGCTCAGATTCCGGGAAAAAGGTGCGTAAATCATTATTTGTCCGCCTTGGTTCGATGAGTAGGGTGAGGTTCAGCTGCGGCCCGAGATGATGGAGTCACAGGGGCATTGAAATGAGCTGCCGCTGTATGTTGAGTGGTAGGAGGATCTTGGAAGTTTTGGGCGAACCCTCTGTGACAGATCAGAGTCCCACACGGCGCCTGAAATGAATTCACATTAAAACCTGTGTGGTTTGGCGTAACCAGCATACATAAAAGAGCACCTCAAACAATGATCTTTATACGACATTCGAGTCTCACGGAACGTTGCTCGGCAGCGCTGGCATCAAAGCCCCGCCGGCGGTTGATTTTCAGCCTTGAATTCATCGCACATTTCTGCCATGGTTACCCATTCCACGCCTTCGTGCTTGTTGATGTACTCAATGATTCTAGAAAAAATTCAACCGAGGAACGAGAGGACTGGCGGACGCAGCGCACCTCTCTTGCATAAGCAGAGCGTGTGGGTGCCCGGATACGTCGGGGTGTATGGTCATCGGGAACACGAACGTGTCGTACTCTCTGTAAAAGTAATCGAAGTGGTCCTGAAACCTATCCGTCACCTCCACGTAGAGAGAGCAGACATTGAGATATACCATCCACATGCCTCAACGTCGCGCGGATTGACCCATCCGTGGCTGTTCGGCGCTGATTTGATGAACATCATCGGCGGGAGGTCGTCCAGGTACCAGTTGGCGGGAATCTCAACCAATCCGGTAGGCTGGCCTGCGACGAGCGGTTTCATCCAGGTCTCCGCTTTCTTCGAATAATCAATCTTGGTCAGGTGTCCCCGCGCGAGCCAATACATCTGACAATCATGGTGGCTCATGGAATGATCGTATTCGATCCCGTAGCTTAGCAGCAACTCCGCTCCTTCGCGGCTAGTTTCCCACCACGGAGCGACACTACCTCTCGGGGGCTTTCCACAAAAATCGGTGAGCATTTTGTAAGTCTTGTCCAACACATCCCGCTGCTGCTCGAAGGTCATGTCTGCGGGATTCTCGTGCGAATAACCGTGCAGTCCGATCTCATGTCCTGCATCGCGGATGAGAGCGCACTCCTCCGAAAAAGTCTCAAGAGAGTGGCCAGGGATGAACCAAGTGGTTTTGATTTTATACTTGTCGAAAAGCTTGAGGAGGCGGCGAGTACCGACCGTGCCTGCGAACAGCCTTGACGAGGAAACACATGAGATGCAGAGCGACAGGAAAGACGATATTCACCTCGGCTGATATCGCTGGTGGATTCCTCCCCACCATATGAACCTAACCATCCACCAACGGCATCCAGATCGACGCCATAAGAAACAAGACACGTTTGTTGGCATGATCGGACGCTGGGAGGGAGATACGAGCGAGGGGCCGACTCGGAGCTGGTGTCCGGCTATTTATTCTGCCCATCTGCCATGAGATGCGAAGTCGTCGATGCTTCCTGTCTATAGAAAGCAATCTTTTTTCACATCCGAATGGTGCGCGAGCTGAAGATAAGACTTGTTTGGTTGTGTTGCTCTTTCGGAGATGGCCTTGGCGTTTGACACGTGATTAAAACTCTGATCCCTGATACTATGACTCTGAGTTAGCTCGAGATTTTGTCGAGATTTGTCTCAGCCTGACGGAGTCCAACTACTGCCCGCATCTCTGAGAGATCTTCTCGCACTCTCTCGCCGTCTCCCCTCCGAAGTTCTGTTCAGAAGGCCAACTTTCTCTTACCGATATCCACTGAATGTGAGTTATGTGACCAGCCGCTCAGACAGTTTTGCCGCCTTTCAAATGCATGGGTTCTTCGTTTGAGCTTTTTTTTTTTGCTCCGACGTCGACTCTCACTCGAAACTCGGGGAATCATGCTCCACGTCTCGAAGCCTTTCGGCAAGACGTACATAGGCTGCTAGGCAATGTAGGCATCCAGCACAAACACTTTTCTGAATTCATAGCAATAAATGATAGCAGGCCTTTTTTCTTAAGAGCGTTGTGTAATGCATAAAATCTGCATTTTCAAGGGTCCCTAGCTTGCTACTAACACGTGGGTAAGATGCTATTGATAGCAGAGTTTACTGTGAAGCACAGCCGTACAGACTCGTGGCACAATGTATCCGATTCCCGACGTCGACCCTCCAGCACCGGGATCTCCTCGTTCAGCCGACCTTTTCAACCCCTACACACCCGGGCTGACTCGCGCCAGCTCGACGAATCCGTGGATGACTTTCTCGCGCGCTTACCTCCGTACCCTGGCTCAGAACAGCCGGGATGGTACCGGATTGCGAACCCCACCTCGGGCTTGAAGACTACCGCCGTCGTCAAAGGTCTGACGTGAACGGCTTGAGAGAGCAAGGAAGGATCCTGTTCGACCGATATCGGCGCCGGAGAACAATTCCGAATGTGACTCAATGGGAGCTCGAGAAAGAGATCGTTCGGATCGCTCAGAAGACGTGCGTGTTGGACGGGAAGGTTCGTTTTCTGATTTACTTTCTCTTTTCTTTCGCGGTGGCCGGAAATCCGCTGACCGACACACGCACGCAGTGGATGCTCTTTCCCTCGCTGGATGACGTAAATGAGACCTGGGCACGCGTCGCGCACGCCACGGCGGCCGGCAGGCTCGGCACGGGCGCAAAGGTGCCTCTTCTGGGGAAGAAGGTCCGAACGCGTGCAGAGTGATCTGGTATTCACCAACGACTTCACCGACGAGGCGGACGTAAAACGGGTGTTGCTCGAGCTTGTGAGGATGGGACTTGTACCTGCTACCGAGGGAAACGGGGGAAAGGGGGAATTCGCTACAAGTGCGATGCCTATACGCACTTGGAGATTTACAAGGTAAACGAATGGGGGATGAGGCCGAGTGTTTATTCGAGTGTGAGCATGCTCAGATGAATCATGACTGGAATGCCAGCATTAGTTGACATCATGATACTCAAATATTTTTCGTACCGCTGCTCGATGAATGGCAATCTCTCCTCACGCACACTTGGTGGCTGCAGTGAGGGATCTCATATGTTCATACTAGCATGGCAGTACAGCCATATACTAGCTGACCAATGCACACGAGGACAGCTTACAGTAGATCGCCACTGTGCCGTTGAGAAGGGGTAGGACAAGCGCAAGGTGGGCGATCGATTCACTGATCTCCGTCGCAATTAGCTCGTCTGCTTACCAGGCAATTCCAATCCGCCACAGCGTCTCTGCAGTAGGCCTGCATATTCAGCGACTGGCAGAAGAGCCTAGAGGAGAAGCATAAAGCTGCGCGCATCTATACATGACTAGCCGCAGGAGGGCTGGCTGGGTTAGAGACGACGCACGTTGAAGTTTGCGCCTACGGTCCGCAGATGAATGAAGAGCGACGAGAATGCTCTCATGTATTGCTATAAACATCAGTGCACCATCGGTAGCCAAGATTTACAATGTGCGTTGATTTTAAAACACATTGCGTTCAACTTCCAAAGACCAACAAAAAAGAGTGGAGCCGAACCTTCAGTGTTGCTATTGCCGTGCATGTTCTTCCGAATGAAAATGAGGGATGCTGAAGAGGGATGGGGGACAGATTGAATACAGCCCCGGGCGATCAGTAGCCCTCCGAAATCTTAAAACATTAACATTCTAAGACGAAACGACTTGCACTCTAACGACGAGATCGCCAATCTCCGTGTGAGGAGGTTCAACGTTGACTGCCAGGAGGACATTCTCCCTCCCTGCGGGAGCACGGAATATCCTCTCCGCAGCTACACAGACGTGCTCTACCTTCTCGCCGCTCCGGTACAGGTGTCGGTATGGAAATTGAATTGGACTGCAAGTTGGGGAGACCTTCGAGCTGCGCTAGGTCCTCCTGTGGGAACGATCAGACCACTGTATTCATATGATGGATCAAGAAAGGGAAATGGCTGACTGCACAGACAACGTGCCGGAAGATGAGGTTCTTGGCGCGAGGAAAAGTGCTTTAGAAGCCCTGAATTTCAGTGAGCATCGTCGGGCATCGAATGGACTTGATTAGCAAGCGCACCGTGTATTATGGGCATCGACGGGGTAAAGTTCGCAATATTTTCAAGCTCCTTGCAGTGTTTGTGGGATTGCTTGAACATATTATTTGCGTCGTAGTCGGAGATGAAGGTATCTGCGCAGATGGCGTGTGGATGTTTGGGAATGAACAGAGCACGCGGGAAAGCGAGTCGGGGATCGTTAGTGTTCGAACGGACGGAAATGTGTTCTTCTCCAAACGGACGGCCAAAGGACCGGCGTGCCGGTCATAGATCTCAATGATGTGGAGGGCGGACAGGTTCGGCGTCGTCTGCAAAAACCGTGCAAAGAGTGAGATCAGGTTCCAATTGGGTGAAGACAGTCTGAGAGAGACGAGGACGATCCTAGGACTACACAGTCAGAATGAACAATTGAAGCTGGCAGAAATGTTTACCGCACACAACGCGGTAGACTAGGTGTCTTCAGGATGCCCGTCATCCGCTTCTGAGAGTAGTGATGTGGCGGCCCGTAGTGTCGGAAGGTGTGTCCAGCACTTCTAACGCCTCCCAGACAAGATCCAGAAAGACATTCCTGAGATAGCTGCAGGTCTGTGAGAGAGATCGCAGCATCTCGGATCGTCCGAAGAGCACGGCATCGCCAGGCAGTGCTTTTCGGTATCTCTCGTATGGTATGGCGTATTGTGGTAATAGTCTGTGATTTCCAGCAAGATTTCTGGCGGGATGCTGATCAAGGAGGAGGGCGCCATCTCATGCATGAGCTATCGCCGATGTGCCGTGACGGTAGGAGGTAAATCGTAATCCCACGATCACGGCTTACGTACGTCGGATCAA